>CACKRE030001546.1:111022-169483 GCA_902602495.3 Ectocarpus sp. CCAP 1310/34 | reverse complement strand
TGACACTTTGCGCTTGCCGGCTTTGGCGACGCACGCGCTGCAGATGCGGTGATTCTCGTTGCCTACATCAACCACACTGCCGCAAATGCCGTGCAGTCGCCCGCCACATCCTCCCTGGCAGCCGTGACCATGAGGGTCTTGCGGCGTGGTGTCCTGTAGTTGGCACAGTTCACCTTCCGCACAGGGCATGGTACGCCCCTGTGTAGAGCTGTTCGGGTCTGCAGCAGCACGTGTACCCTATTTCTGTGTGTGGAGTCTATGTTTTCTGCCCTGGGTTGTGCGTGTGTGTGTTTCGCGCGTGCGGAGTACCGGCACTATTGGGGGTGACAGCAGTGCCGAACCGGCACTATATCGGGCATGCTTTAATTAGTGCCGGTCTGGCACTATTGAGAGCTCCGCCTGTGTGCAGAGATTTTACCGGCACTATACCGGGCATCTGGCACTATTCAACCGGCACTAAAAGGGTCCCTCGACTGTATCCACGTCGCCGCAGGACACACACGTGTTCATGCCAATTGGCCAGCGAAGGTGCATTGAAGACATGGCCGTGCTTGTAACGGTCCCAAGCAGTAGTCTGTGTCGACAGCATGAACGAAGTTCGGTATGATCCGACGACGACGGGTAAATGTTCATCCGCGTTCATCCGCGATCCGGGGCGATCCTTCAGTTCACCGTACACCACCATGGTATCCACCTCACGGCAAGCAAGCCCAAACTACGTGGTGTGGGGTGTGGTGTGGGTGTGGTGTGTGGACAGCCTTGCACTGGAAACGTGCGAAGACATGGAAAACACGCGTTCCCTCGGTCCAAGGTATGCGGGTTGTCACAGCTGTTGTACTGCAATTCGTAACAACCCAATTCGCGTAGTTTTAAGCACGCAGCACAGAAAATCTTATCCTCGTCTGTTCCCTCTACATCAGATTGGGTACTTGGCGTTGTCCATCTTATATGTATATACTTAACGCTTTTTCTTGCCCTGACCGTCGTCCTAAGGATGCAACAAGATTTATCACACTTACTTGTCGTTGTGCGAATCTTCATTTCTTCACTGCTCTCTACACCTACCTACTTGTTAATACTTCAAAACGAAAATCTCTTGGAGGACCAGCACGGTTGCCCGAGGCAAAGCTGCGTACCAATCTGATGTTTGACTTTACGGCAATCTCGGCGGGTTTTGGATCCGATCAGTGACCGCGCCCTTCTTCTTTGCAGAAGACTCGATCAAGCATAGGGGGGACAAAGACTTCGCCGTCGAGTAAATAAATGAACTTTCGTCTCTCTCAAATACTTTGTATCGCTAACTAACCCCCCCCTCATTGTCTCATTGCCCCAGAAGATGAGATGAACTTGTTGAGGTAATTGGCCTGTGACCACCGAAGGCGCCCACGTCAGTTGGACCGGCACGGTGATTAGAAGGTACTGAACAGAGACCGGAACGTTATATTCATCATGTGAGACAACCACAGCAACCCAACTCGGTGAATGAATGTGGATCGATGAATCGACGAGACGAGCAGGTCGAAAAACAGCTTAAAGATGACAACGGTTGATCTTTCTTGTCCGGATGGGCCTCACGACGCGAAAACAAAGCGACCCGAAACAGACTGCGAAGAGGGCGTCCTAATCGGCCACGATCCAGTTTTAACCACAGAAACAGAAACCACACGAAAAATATACTACTACTGGAATTGTATGCTGGTAAAAAATTAGCATAAACCACTATTATTACGTCCTACCCCCACTGGAAAGCCGCGGCGCCGCCTATTTTCTACTTGAAGCACAATACAGGGGAGGGCCCCAAACAACGCTGGTACGTGCCCGGCGCATCGACCTGCGCTATTCAGAGGAACCAGCGCTATTCAATGTACGGAATGACTTTCGTCGTCTTTCGTCGTCGTCTCGTTCTCATCAAAAGGGAATGCGTGCGTATATACCTAAAACAACATATTCGCCTGATTGAGAGCGTAGCATCTGATTGAGAGCGAGATTGCGCGATACGCTGTAGCCGGACTACCACTGAGAGGTGGAGCTTGCTGTGTAGCTTGAATTGAAGGGCTAGCCCGTAGCTTCAAGCCGCTACCCTGGTCATCCTGTGGGAGTCTCTCGTTGTGGAGCTACAGCGGGGAGCAGAAGCTACAGCAGAGCCCACCGCCCGACGCGATACCGCCCTGAAACAGTTTGAGCAGAAATAGCCAATCTGGGCAAATCTAGCAACTTGTCTAGCTCCTCGCTGCAGCATCCGATGACGATGACACGCATATGCTCGCGAAGCTGCTGATGAGACCTTCAATTTGCACCGCTTCTTGGAATAGCCCGTCCCCTACTTGCCAAGAAATGGCAAGAGGCGTCTGGACCCGAAATTTCAATTTTTTTGGCTCTCGCTCTCAATCAGATACTTCGCTCTCAATCAGGCGAATATGTTGTTCTAAATACATAGCGCCAGAGCAAACAATCAACCGGCGACATGGATGGGTCCTTGCCATTGGGAATGTCAGAGGCGACCTCCCTACAACCGGTTCCAAAATTAGATCACCACGCCGTCTAGACGCATTCATCGTATTCATCCCTCGCCGGGACAACCGCCGCGACAAACGATCCTCGGTGCCAACAATCCTCCAGACCAACGATAGTCATTTCTAACAGCCCTCAACGATCCTCGGTGCCAGCGATACTCCGGACGAACGATACTCATTTTCAACGATCCTCAACGACCGTCGGTGCCAACGATCTTCCTCCGGACCAACGATTGTCATTTTCAGCGATCCTCAACGATCCTCGGTGCCAACGATACTCCGGACCGGCGATGATCATTTTCAACGACGAACGATCCTCGGTACCAACGATGCTCCAGAAAACGATAGTCATTTTCAACGGTCCTCAACGAACGATCCTCGATGCCAACGATGCTCCGGACCAACGATAGTCGTTTCCAACGGTCCTCAACGATCTTCGGCGCCAACGATCCTCCGGACCAACGGTGGTCATTTTGAACAATCCTCACCGATCTTCGGCGCCAATGATCCTCCGGACGAACAATGAAGAAAGATATTTCTAACAACCCTCAACGATCCTCGGTGCGTACGATACTCTGGACCAAAGATAGTCATTTTCAATGATCCTCAACGATCCTCGGTGCCGACGATCCTTCGGACCAACGATAGTCCTTGCCAACGATTCCTCAACGATCCTCGGTGTCAAAGATCCTTCGGACCAACGATAGTCCCATTCAACGATTCCTCAACGATCCTCGGTGTCAACGATCCTCCTCCGGACCAACGATTGTCATTTTCAACGATCCTCAACGATCCTCGGTGTCGACGATCCTCCGGACCAACGATAGTCATTTGAAACGATCCTCAACGATCCTTGGCCCGATCCAATGTCCGGACCGACGACAGTCATTGTCAACGATCCTCAACGATCGTCGGTGCCGACGATCCTCCCGACCAAGGATAGTCATTATCAACGATCCTCACCGATCCTCGGTGTCGACGATCCTCCGGACTAACGATAGTCATTTGAAACCATCCTCAACGATCGTCGGTGCCAACGATACTCCAGACCAACGATAGTCATTCTCAACAATCCTCAACAATCCTCGGTGCCAACGATACTACTCCGGACTAACAAAAGTCATTTGCAACAATCCTCAACGATCGTCGGTGCCCAATATCTTCCGGCCCAACGATAATCATTTTGAACGATCTTCAACGATCCTCGGTGCCAACGACCCTCCTGACCAACGATAGCCACTTTCAACTATCCTCAACGATCCTCGGTACTGACAGTATTCAGACCAACAATAGTACATTTTAACGCTGCTCAACGATACTCGGTGCCAACGGACCAACGATAAGAAGAGTCATTTTCAACGATCCTCAACGATCTTTGGTACCAACAATCCTCGGGACCAACGATAGTCACTTTCAACGATCCTCAACCATCCTCGGTGCCAAATATCCTCCGGACCAACAATAGTCATTTTCAACGATCTTCAACGATCCTCAACGATCCCTCGGTGCCAAGAACCCTTGTGAACAATAATTGTTATTTTGAACGATCCTTATCGATCCTCGGAGATAACGATATTTCGGACCAACAATAGTCCTTATCAACGATCCCCAATGGTTCTCGGTGCCAACGATCCTCGGGACCAACAACAGACGTTTTCAACCATCTTCAATGATCCTCGGTGCCAACGATACTCCGGACGAAAGATAGGTATTTTCAACGATCCTCACCCATCCTCGGTGCCAACGATAGGCCAGACCAACGGTAGTGGTCATTTGCAACGATCCACAACGATCCTCAACAACCCTCGTGCAAACAACGATAGTCATTTTCAACGATCCACAACGATTCTCGATCCTTAGGATCAACGATAGTCATATTCAATGATCTTCAAGGGTCCTCGTTGCCAACGATCGTCTGAACCAAAGCATGTCATATCCAAACATCCTCAACGTCCTTCGGTGCCAACGATCTTCTGCACCCAACGGAAAGATAGTCGTTTTCAACGATCCTCAAGGATCCTCGGTGCCCACCATGCTGCAGACCAAAGATAGTCATTTTCAACGATCCTCAACGATCCGCGGAGCAAACGATGCTTTGAACCTTAAGTAAATATTATCGACGAGCCTTAACGATCCTCGGTGCCAACGATACTCCGGACCAACGATGCTCATATTCAATGATCCTCAAGGATCCTTGGTGCCAACGATTGTCCGGACCAACGATGGTCATTTGAACGATCCACAGCGACCCTCAATGATCCTCGGTGCCACCGATACTCCGGGTCAACGATAAATAGTCATTGCCAACGATCCTCAACGGTCCTAGGAGCCAGCGATCATCTGGACCAACGATAAACATTTCCAGGGGTCCTGAACGATCGTCAACGATCTCCGGTTCCAACGATCCTCTGGACCAACGATAGTCATTTGCAGCGATCTGCAACGATCCTCCGTGCCGACGATCCTCCGGACCAACGATAGTAGTCTAGTAATTTTCAACGATTCTCAACGATCCCCGGTGCCATAAATCCTCCGGATCAACGATAGTCATATTCAACGATCCTAAAGGATCCTTGGTGCCCACGATCATCCAACCCAACGATAGTCATTTCCAGCGATCCTCAACGATCCCGGGTGCCAATGATCATTCAAACCAACGATAGTTAATCTCAACGATCCTCAACGATCCTCGGTGCCAACGATCCTCGGGACCAACGATAGTCATTCTCAACAATGCACAACGATCCTCGTTGCGAACGATACTCCAGACCATCGGTAGTCATTTGAAGCGATCCTCAACGATCCTCAATGATCCTCGGTGCCGACGTTCCTTTAGGTCAACGATAATAGTCATACACAACGATCCTCAACGATCCTCAACGATCCTCGGTGCCAACGATACTCCGGACCAACGATAGTCGTCGCCAACGATCCTCAACGATTCTCGGTGCCAACGATACTACTCCGGACCAACGATAGTCATTGCCAACGATCCTCAACGATTCTAGGAGCAACGACACTCCGGACCAACGACAGATACTTTCAGGGATCCCGAACGATCGTCAACGATCCTCGGTGCCATAGATCCTCCGGACCAACGATAGTCATTCCCAACGATCCTCAGTGCCGACGACACTCCGGACCAACGATCGTCGTACTGATTGATCCTTAACGATATCTAACGATCCTCGGTGCCAAAGATGATCCAGACCAACAATTAATTGTCATTTTCAACGATCCTCGGTGCCACATATACAGTAGACCCCGCTTTAAGGACGCTCGCGTCAAGGAAACTCCCCGCTTTAAGGTAACTTGCTTTGCTCAGCACCAGAGAGGTCGTCAGAATATTCGATAATGGGATGCCCCCATTTTTCTGCCGCGTACCCCCCTTTTTTGTGTCCAAGATTGGCCTGCGGGCCTGCGGGCCTGCGGGCCGCTCTTTGCACGACCCACGCACCACAGTGAGTGCAGAAGTAGCGACGCACAGTCAGCAGAAGTAGCGAGCGGTCTGCTGCTGTAGCTGCAACTGGGTGTTGATATGGATAGATTCCTCCCATCTACCGGCGGTCCATCTGATGCCGCCAAAAAAAAGTCGTGCGTAACCTCGTCCCTCACCAAGGGCGAGGTTATCTCTCGCTTGGAGGACGTTCGATCCTACAGATAGCGCCTGCAGTTAAGAAACGTCATTATTATCGGATCGAGCCTCAATCCCTTCTTCTGGGTCGAAGTACCGCCCCAAGTCGTCCATTTCCGTAAATGGCATTTCTTTTTCCTTTGGACTGTCGCAACCTCCCCATTCTCTGATTCCTCAGATACTTCTTTTTTTCTTGTTTCTTTTTTGTGATCTCTGAGGACAATCCACATCATCAAACCCTCAAGAGAGTGCCGTCAAACCCGTACAACAGCGGAGAGCATATGATTGTCCGCGATGTGTGGCNAAAAAAAATGCACTTCTGTTCAGCTTCGGATGGGGGTGGGAGCACCGCAGATTTCTGATGTCATGGGGGTATCACACCATCATGTTTCTTATTGGGGCGTTTCTTACGTTGTGGCCGAGATTGAGCTATGTTTCATAGCCCTTTTTTCTTATTTGTCGTACAAACTTGAACCTTTTTTCTAAACAGAATTTTTCTTAACTGCGGGCGCTATCTGTATTATTTGTACGTGAAGGGAAGGGGTGGCGAGTACCGGGAGACGCAGTACCTTCTTTCGAAGACCGTTTATTCGCTTACTCATGAAACTTAACAAAGCCGTAGAGCCAAGCCGCGGGGGGAGGTTCAGGGAACTCTTCGCGATATATATGTGGAAGGAAAGCCATCCGGGTAGCTCTTGGTCTCCGCCGGGACAGACAGTGATATTTACTGGTGTTACTCGGTACGACGCTGGACTTTCCTCCTCATTCCGCTGCCGGCTATGCAGTACATTAGTTGGCCAAGTACAAACTGGTGTGCTGTAGTTGATTTCAACACGTCCCCGACTGCTGTAAATCTCATTTGAAGAATTGTATTTCGACGTCAACATACGGTTGCCAGTCGTCTCGGCAATGCTGACTTTTCGTACCACCCCCGTCCACAGCAAAAGACGCGTAGTTTGAGGTACAGCATGCCTTCATTGGCCCCGGGATGGTGAGCTATCGTCCCCTGAATTTTAAGGACGCAACCCCGCTTTAAGGACGCTTTTTTTCGGGAAAAAACATGTGCGTCCTTAAAGTGGGGTCGACTGTCTCCTGCGGACGATAGTCATTTGCAACACCCTCAGCGATCCTCGATGCCATCGATCCGCCTGACCAACGATAGTCATTTTCAACAATCCTCAACGATTATCGGTGCCCATTATCTTCCTGACTAATGATAGTCATTATTAACGATCCTCAACAATCCTCGGTGCCAACAATACTTCGGACTAACGACGGTCATTTTCAGCATGTTTTTACCCTGGCTGCGTCCTTGCCGCAGACCCTACTGCTGTGACCTGCTACGTTTGATCGCTCGCTCTCGTGTATTTGTACCGTGTTGCTCATGGTCTGTGGGAACGTGTGTGTTGCCCTGTAATGAAAAGATCAAATATCAGGCCACTCCTTGCGCAAAGAAGTTTGGTATTTTTGCGAAGGCATTATCGGTTTGGAGTTCGGAATGCCTTTCCGCGAAATACAGCCAGTCGCGGCTAGGTTAGGCGTCGATTGCACGTGCCACGTATGCCTGGCGATCCTCGGGCATGCGTGGTTTGTACCGACGAGCCTCCTGGGTGCCTCTGAGAAGGGCCATGAGAAAAGACCTTTGTTAACGCGAGAGAGAATTAGATTATTTAGTGTGCCGAAGCACGAAAAACATCGAAATGATACATACAGTGAGGGCGCCTCAATAGGCGGTGGCGGGGCAGCTGGTAACGACCGCCTCATGACGGGACAGCCACCGTATTCAATGTGTCTTCAATGTCAGCCAATTTCACCTGCCTTATATGGGCGACCCGCCTTATTTAGACCACCTTATGCGGGACCCCCCTGTATGCGCATTAAAGTACAGTACTAGAACCCGGGTCTTGTGCCGCCAAAATCAGACTTAGCACCGCGACGCCAATATGAAAAGAGAACCGTCCTCCAAAGATGTTCGGGGAGATGCGACCCTTGTACAGATCTCGTTGGCGAATTAATCTCAGACGCGAAGGTCGCTGCATCTCTTCCTTTAACAACTTCAGTTATTCCCACCCACTTGATCGGTGATCCACAACAGAGGGTTATCGAATCTACGAATACATTCTGACTGGGCAATGAACGTTGACTAGCGACTAGCCCATCTAAACTTTTCACTTCCACAAGACAACAACCAGACAAACCACAGGGCGCTTTCGGTTACGACCCCACGTCGAAAACGCAAGTCTTGAATCACTCTTGTACTTCACTCCTTCTACCATTACGCCGCGACTACCCAATTGGTTTAATTTCTTGATGTATATCTCAGTCTGTCTCCTTACCCCTGTATCCCGATTACGTAGGCGAGATGGCAACAAGAAAATGCACGCAGCAAACTCACTCTCCGCTTGTGCACTAACAAGGAAAACAAATCAATGAGCCGAAGGGATCGGCCTAAACCCAATCCGCCGCGTCAGGCCTGTGCGGCCCCCTCCCCGCCTACGTCATCTTCCTCATCCCAGTCCCATCCAAGGGCTGCCGCATTCATCCCAGCGAAGTTGTCATCTCCATCGATTGCGCTGCAGTTAAACGCCGCGAAAAGCAGCCGCTCCTTCATGACCTGCAAGACAACATATAGGCAGAGAGGAACAGCGCGCACATTTTTTCGGGTACAGGAAATGAATTTGTATTAGTGCTTGCTGTCGAGGTAAACCCTCGAAACTACGACAGCACGCCAACATGTTGAACCTGTACTAGAAATACACTGCCAGATTGATCAACCCAATCTAAAGAGACAAGCGCATTGCGTAGTCGGAAGGCGTGGACCTGTCTATTTCTACTGTAGTCGACACACGGTATTCTGGCACACCAGGCCAGCTAATATACTTGCCCGCGACACATCGATAGCATACACCCAAACATTCGAAACAGCTGAGTTGCATTACGTCAGATAGAAGGTCAGATCATCCTTCGAACGCATGAGGAGAAAGCAGTATCGGCCGGTGGTCATGTCAAGAGGGCACGTGCAAGCGCGAAACTAAGCACTGGACATAAGGCTTACGGCATGGAACTCAGAAACCAACATGATGCGAACGTCTCCGCCTGCCTCTCATTTTACATACACGAACTAGCTCAAAGAACACGGCCGCTGCTGCCAATTGCGTTCCATGTTACTTAAAGACAACGGGCGCTCGACGAGTCTTCGCGGCTGCGCATCTACTCGGTTGTTCTTAGCTGTCAACATTGTTCCCATTCCGCAAGGTTGAGCTACTCTTCATTGGAGATCTTCCTCGGAGCACAGGATGATGGTCTCGCGACGCTGGAATGAGGTTCCCGCCTCTATCACGTCAGTACATCGGAAAAGAAAAGAGGCCCGCTCCTCGTGCGATCAATTCACATCCGCAATACAATCAATCCGGATGAAAAAAGGAAGCATTGGCACTCGTTACTGTAGGGCGGCGTACCTCAAGAGAGCTGTAGGCCGGCAGCTCCAAGCTGAAGAAGCACGTGTGAGCCACTGGCAGATAATCGTCTGCGGGAGAGCGCGCGAAATTCTGCAGCTTGAAGCGCTGGCTGAAGCCCTCCGCCGTGAGCGGTAGCCTCGTCCTGAGAGGCACACAGCGTTATTGTTCAAGGCGCACAATCTTGAGACGAGAGGGAGCTGTGGTTGGTATTGATACGGGCACCCGCAACCAGGCTTCAACTAAGCAACAAGCACCAAATTCCGAAGTGTGTGGGAATTGGCGTCATGCGGGGTTCTTACGAAAAGGTCGTCGTGGAATGTACCAAAAAACTTTTACACGCAACAGTCGGAAAAGCAACTAATCGTTTCGTTGTCGTTTCGCAACAGCATTTGTTCAGCTTACCGTCCCCAGGTGAACTTGATGAGCATCGATCGCTCTTGTGGGGTGAACTCGCGCAACGCCTGCCAAAAGAACTTGATGTGCGGTTGCTCCTTCCTGCACCCGGAGTACTCCGCAATCGCCTGGTGTCGTCCAGTGCGCGGATTGCGCGGACAGTGCTTAACGCAAACTTCGGACGGGTGCGATACACTTTGCCACCATGTACTTGCGCAACACGAGCAGTTTGGGTCACGCCTTTGTCCTTGGAAACATGAACGTCCCCCTGAGAGCAACTACATCCATTTTTGAATGCTTCTGTATCTTGTGATACGTTCGCCAAAGGAAGCCCGTGATCGTAGCACCCGAGCTACGGGAACAAGGAGACTGTCCTCGTTCCTATCGACATCGACTATATCGGCAAGTACTACTAAATAGCTGCAAGGCTTGTTTTTTTCTACAGGGGCGACAGGTTGGTGCGCCTGTGGAAGAAAGAAATTACCTCGAGGAGGTCGACGTCCACTTCCGGCTTTCCGCAGACCATGGTCTCCACCTCGTCCCAGTTGAACATTCCCAGAACCTAACGATGCGAACAGGCATCGCAAGCAAGTGTGTGGGTATGGAGGGGTAAACCGAGCGTGTGATGGGGGGGCTCGGATGAGTGAGTTGCGAAAACACAACAAAAGACGTTCAAACCAAAGTAAGTTGGCAAAGCCGATACACTCAGGTGCGCGAGCTGGGGCTCACATGGTCCTGCGCACATTCCGAAACAAGCACAAACAGGTGAGCTCACCGTCAGTGGTACCACCATTGCCAATCCCTTCCGGATGTGCTTGACCATGCTGCAGCATTCAGACAGGCGCTGCTTCTCCATGAGGTCCGCGTACCTAGCCCGGTGGTTAGGGGAGGATTCGCGCGCACGACGACATAGCAAAGAAGGGACCGGAGCAAACCCACGCAAATGAATCACGTGGTCAGTTCCAGTGCCCTGACGACCTCCAGAACACAACACTAAGACGAAGACAAAAATGGCGGTGGGAGAAAACAACGATTAGAGGCAAGAATAACCATCAACCACGCGAACAAAAAGAAATCCACTCGAAAATCATTGCGATGGAGCGCGTGCGAGTGAGGGAGCCAAGCAAGTCGAACTCAAGGAGGGTACAGGATCAAAGGGATGATCAACTCACTCGAAGCGGTTGTCCCACGTGACCGATATGTTCTTGCCGCCCGGCTTGAGCTCGACCTCTCTATTATCGAGAGAAACTGCCGTGAAGTTCTCCATGACGATGTCCGAGAACAGCGTACGGGTGACACCTGCGATGTGCAGCGAAAGCGTTGGCGAGCACGGTCGTTGGGGGTTAAGGGGTTTGGCCAAGTTGAGTGACGCCATTAAGATCACGCCGGCTGTGAAGCGGACGCTTGATTGGGTGAGCACCTATTTAGCACCTTAGCCTATTCCTGATATCTGCAATGATGTACTGCAGACAAGCTTGAGCTTTACCCTTCTGGTCGATGGTGCGGATGTCCTGCATGCTCCTGGTGAGCAGCACGTCCACGTTCTCGAGGTCTGAAAGCTGTACTTCCTGCCCCACCAGCGCCTTCCACACCACCACCGACAGGTTCAGGCCGATGTATTCCTTCGACCTGTTGGTCGGGATGATGAGCAACCGAACGCCACCAGTGTGCATTGGACGAGAGAAGTATGGTTGGTTGGGTACCTGTTGTGCTTGCTCAGTCGTTCTTTTGTCCATTCCTTCATCTAGATGTCAGAAGGTGGTGCTGGTCGTACTATTCAGCCCACAGTGAAAAGGAATATTGAACGGACTCGGTCGGTCTTGCTACGATAATCATTAAGGAGGAAGTGGAACCTCTCCCCACGTCTTACCATTGCTTCTGTGAAGTAATAGTAATTTTCACTTGTGGTGCTGCTGCTGCTTCTGCGGGAAAAACATGCTTCAGTTGATAAACAACCCAAGTCATCCGTAGAGAAAAAGCAATAACCCAGCGATGACGCGGATACGTCCGATGGAACTCTCCAAGAGCAACAGCAACAGCAGCAGCAGCAGCAGTGTTTCTTTGTGTAGTTGGCAAACGGCAGCATATTCTCCACTTTGGGTCACCCGCAAACCTCTTTGCACGTACGACTTGTGGCTTCTCTCTTTGATGTGGGCTGGGACTCACTCAAATCGGGGAGTTCTGTTATCAACACCTCCGACCAAATGGTAACATGAGGCGTCTCCAATGCACCTGGCTGCTTCGGCAATTTTCAGCGGACGTGGCACCGCCGCTGCGTCGGGATGGCACCACTTGCCGGTCTTCTACATCATGTGCCCCAGAGACAGCCCAAAAATCATGTGCACAACGAACGACGGTACCGGATACGATATCCTCCACAATGTCCAAGTCTTTGGGGAGCGTTACCTGCCCTGTTCTTACCTTATGGCGTGTCCCATGATCTTCCCGAGGAAGACGAACATCTCCACCTGGTCAGGCGACGTCGCCCCAGGGTTAGGCACGTATCGGTCTCGCCCCATGCCTGCCGCATGGACCCCGTTTGGCGTACGGATCAGCAGCGGCAGCGCGCTCGACTGTGCAGAAGATCGAAAGGGGCCAACGGCGAAGGGGTGGGCGACGGTACGCAGGAAGTAAGCGGGAGGGGGCGGGCACTGCACCCCACAGAAACAAACCACGCATCGTTGTATAACCGAGAAAGGGGACATTGCAACACTCCGCCGAAAGCAGCGATATCAACGCGGCGGTGTTGTCACACTCAAATTCGGAAGCAACGGAGCCAGCAAGAAAACATTGCACATTGTGTCACACCTGCAACTCCTGGGCGTACATCGACCACGACTCTCGGTACGGCCCCCCGGCGTCTTGGCTACGCTCGCCCATGAAAACGCAGTTGTACAGCTTCGAGTGCGTGCGAAGACTCCTCGGGTGCATGGTGTTCATCTGCAACGAGAGGATAGGCATATTTGACGCATTGACCATGTGGCAGCGAGGGGTGAGAACAGGGGGGTAATGGCGCAAGTCGGCATTCAGAGCGCAGGCACGCTTGGCTTGTACAGTAGAGACACCGTTTGCCCGTGGTTGAGTGGTTGGCTGTGTGCTTGACACTGTTCGTAAGCACGCGAAACACTCGTCCGTGCGGCTGTCTCACGTATAACCAACCACGGGAGATCCAAATTC
Source organism: Ectocarpus sp. CCAP 1310/34 (assembly GCA_902602495.3). Lineage (NCBI taxonomy): Eukaryota > Phaeophyceae > Ectocarpales > Ectocarpaceae > Ectocarpus > Ectocarpus sp. CCAP 1310/34. Next base: position 156,308 of record CACKRE030001546.1, on the reverse strand, counting down.
GATTCACCGATGCATATGCATACGTCCCTCAGTCTCCGCACATGGCAAGATGCTTATCCCACACTATTTTGCCGAGGCTGTTCCTACGAAAACGCTGCAGGAATAAAACGATTGGCATGATTCTCTGAACTAATGGCTGAGATGCCATTCACAAGAGATCGCCGGGAGGAGACGGGCGAAACCTTTCCTCAAGAGACTGGCACGAAATCGACGCACGGAAACAGAGAGACAAGTCAAACACGACAATTGTTCAAAGATTAGCATATGCACTGGATACCTGTCTGAACGCCTGGCCGAACACAGACCATCTTCCTTCGGCGTCAGTGTGCCCGAGGTGGATGTGCTTCGCCGCCTGCACGAAGAAACACGTGGAGGTTGGGAAAGCACGTAAAACACATTTTCTTTGAAAGTCGTTTAGGCGCAAGACCTCATTGTCGGCACACCGACCGTTGAATCAGTGTTGTTAGGAGACTAGGCCGATGTCCTTACTCGGCTGGCAACGACTTTTTCAGGACATGCTTCCAATCCAAGAGCGCGTGGACAGACGACAGAAGTGCGACTGAAAACGAAAGTCTTGTCTAGCTGGCGCCGTTCGGAGAAGGAGTACTCCTGCGTTGTGGTCATGACTTCGGGAAACGAATGACCGAACGATCAGCGTGCCAGTAAATCGCCCTTGGCGATGACGCGAAACGTCGGCTTTAATACCACAGGGAGGCCGACCAAACGGGTTGCGAAATCCATACAACCCTTATAAGTCGAGAAACAAAGGGTAGTACATACGGTACATAGAATATTGTCACAACAAAGGTTGAAATCATTCACGTACGATAAGGCGGTGCGTAGGTTACCGTACCTTGGAACGGCTGAGGTTGAGATTGAACTGTCCACCGTCGGCGTAGGCCGTGTCCGACAAGGCCGAAAGCAACACCGGCTCTTTGATCGCGCGGAAGATCAATCCGCGGCAGTTGGACAGAAGTTGAGCCGCCGACAACTCGCAATCCAACTGCGGACCAAGTGACACACGAGTGTAGAATTGTTGAGTTGAACTGTTCGGAAGGGAGCGAATATGTGATGTTCAAGGGAAAACGGACGTCCTGCAATAAAGCGGTTCCGCGATAACCACAACATGCAGCACCCCGATAGCAACGGAAGAGGAAGCGTGTGTCAATGACAAGGGTAGCTGCGCATTTCCCTCGCAGGCCGTACAACGACGGTGCCGTCTAGCCAGTCCATACTAGACGTTGCGCACGCACGTTTCGTTATCCACACCACAACCATCCCAAACACACCAACTTCGCACTATACCTGGGCGAGATCGAAGTACGGCAGCGCCTCTCGGAGCTTCCTGTTCATGACCTGGAGCACCTGGAACCGCGCAGCGATACCACCTTTGTTCTTCCTGAATAGCGGTCCGACCCCTACCCTGGCCCCCTCCGCACCCTTGCCTTCACCACGTGCCCCATCTCCCGCCTGTCCCGAGACGCCTTTGGCATCCTCCTTAGTTTCAGCCAGGACCCCGTCTTCCCCCTTCGTCTCCTCCACGCCTCCATCAGGGGACTGAACGGCAGCTCCCTCGCTCTGCTTCGATGCAATGGAACCGCGTGAAGCGGCCGGCGGGCGATGCCAAAGGAACAGCTCTCGTAAAAGTGGGTCTCTGACGAGGTCTTCCTCCGATGGAGCCATGTCATCCCACGAGCAGCGAAGGAGACGCTCCGCATCGTAGGACTTCTTCTCTGCAAACGAGTTCACGTACCTAACACGATGACAACAGACGTGGTTGAAAGCATTGGTGGGCGAGCGGGAGCTGAAACGCGAAGTAGCGCGGTTCACTCTCTGAGATCGGGACATGTCGAAGGGTCTACGAGCGTGGAGTAAGGTGTTCATCTGGGAGGTACTGCGTACGTTGATTGACGCCGGCGAGAGGCACTGCCTGAGCTTTTGACCTTACTCCGAGAACATTCTGAGCACGCAAACAATTTAAGAAGCATGGATCCGGTCATTAAATCGCCCTTCCCTCCCCCCAGCAGCACGCAACTCGGGGGAGATGAATCACAGCCAGTCGCCATATAATAACATTCACATATGATGGCCATGAAGCTCGCGGCTCGCGGGAATGCAAAGGACCTACAAAAAGGGTGCCCTGACCATCATCTCCTCACAAATAATGTACCGTGTTCAAGGTCGGAGCTAGCAAACACAAAGATGACTGTCAACTAGGGTTCCATAACTTCTAAATTTCCTTGATGTGCTGAGGTGCGCCCTTCAAACACTCGATTTTCTCATGTTAAGGATGATACTTTTGCGGTAAGTCGTGACATTTTAAGGACCTCTACCCAACCGTGAGCCTGGCCTGCAATTCGTGTGAAATGTCACGGGGCGCTAACTACCAGGCTTACCGCACGAGGGCCTGGTCATGCTTCACGTCAGCGCTGCCGTAAAGCCCGCGTAGCGCCTCCAGCTCTTCCTCCACCTCGGGCAGTCCAGATAGGCCCTCAAAGGAGTAGATCGGCGTAACGGTACAGCGCCAACCCCAATGGGACAGAGTCGGCTCGACGGGGGGCTCCACAGACGTGGTCCAGGTGCAGCCAAGGTTCGGCAGAGCGGCGATTTCTGCAGGCACAGGCACATCGAACAGTGGGGGGCCAAAGCGGGGCATAAATCAAAAGCGGCACGCAACACTGTCCATGGCGCAAGAGAATCAAGTGGTTCAGACGACCAAATACTCTGCCGTTTACCGAGCAGGCTTTAGAGAACAAGCAAAAAAGTAAAGAAAACCGCCACAGTCCATACCACGCACAAGGAAATGCCCCCTCAAACAAAAATGCCGGAAAAAAAAAGGGACCAAGAAACGAACCGCGGCGCCCCCTAACTCCCCCTCCCTGTCAGGGTGTATGTGCCTCCGTAACCGGCATCAACAAGGACAGCAACCACAACAATCAGTTAGACTTGAAATTGCATGCCTCACCGGAGAAGGAACCTCGGTTGTGCAATACTGCTCCCTCGCCCTCCGTGAAGGGGAAGTTCACGACAAGTCCGGGCGACCCTGCCTCAGGCAACGCCTTCCAGGGTGGGTGACAACAGACATCGAAATGCACGAGGTGAAGGGCGTAGTCCTGACAGCATCGGCAAGTTGATACCCGAATTGGACAACAAGAGAAAAGCAGAAGCTTACCAATCGATAGGAACAGCACTCAAGAAAGCCTACGAGAGGCGCACAGATCCACACAGACATGGCAAAATGTGTAGTAAATCCATCTTTCGCACCTTGAGCCTCATCGTCACATCAGCGGCGCCCAACGCTGTCGACCAAAGGCGGAGATCGTACACGTGGCCATTAAGCGTACCCACGTTGTCGAGAGAGTCCCCCAGCACCATATCGCAATCCTCTATCACCATGCGCGATCCTGAGGAGTCGTCCGGTAGACATGGCGATGCGTTAGTTCGTGGAACAAACCTGGTTGCTTGCTCGATCTCATACTGATGACCCTAGACACTCGAAAGCAATACAACACAAATGCTATAATAGTGGCGTAAAAACACAGAACGGTGCAAGTACCTTGGAACGACCCGCTGGCCACCTCAGAACCATTGACGAACAGCTTGGCGCTCCCAGCAGCATCAATGGAGAATGCCACGTGTCCCCAACGTCCCGGGGCGAGAACGCCGCCGCTGAAAGAGATGCCAGGGGTCAGGCCATTGCTCTGGTACATGTTCACGTGAACGGTCGCCCGCCGACGGTCTTCCAGAAGAAGATGGATTGGATGCAACAGGAGAAAGCGCCAGATGGGGGGGAAGCAGGATCACGACTGATATGCCTGCACACTAACAGGCTACTCTGGCATTACCAATAGCTGTAGGACCGCGGTTTTACCAGAAGGAAGGAATCCAGATTACCCAGTGGATCTTTTGGAGTGTGACGTCCACACCTTACAAGGGGCGATTCTCGTCTGTGTGGCCGAGACAGCTTGATAACCTACGGGTGCTATTGGGAAAGCGCGCCCAAGCAGCATTGACCTCGAAGCACCTAAAACAAGAATATGTACGAACTCGATTCGGTTATCACGACGTATGTGCCACCATCAACCACTGCCGTTGCCCTCAAGCGAAGAAGCACGCTTGGCTCACCCATCGTTGACACTGCATTGATGTTGATCTGGCTGATCCCATCCATGATACTCCGAGACAAGAGCGGGTAAGCCCTCGATTCCAAGCCACCGTCCACGCTTGCCTGTCGAACAGACACAACAAAAAGAAAATGGTTTTGAGTCGACGTGGCAACAGCAAGCATGAATGAGGGTTGGGCAACGACCCCACAGCTACACCTCGCCACGGACGGTTTCTCTCCCATAGATGTCAATTCTAGGTGTCATACAACGAAACTTGCCTCGAGTCTAAACCAGGCCTCCACGGTGAATTCACCGGACAGCAGATCCCTGCCCATGCTCGGCTTCAGCTTAACCGACACGCTGGCCCCGTCTCGCAGTCGTAGGCGGGGCGTGGAAGCACTGCTGCTGCTGGACTGTATCGATGATGGCTCCGAGACAGAGTCTGGGTCGACTACGGGAAGTTTCATGCCAAGTTATCAGGGAGGGTTGGGGAGAACGGGAGGAGGGCGGGGTACCGTGCCATGGAAGCGTCGAGCGTCATTTTCGTCTTTAGCGTGCAAAGCTCTACGGGAGGATTGCCGGCATTTTACAACGAATTACCAGGCGGGCGACTCTAGAGGGGCGAAGGCAAGCACATTCTACGCCATCATATCATAGGGTCCAGGTACGCTTGTCAACATCAAGTTGATGCCTGGACCGCTCTCGTTGCGTGACAGCTCTGTGTATCGAACAATGGATATTCTTGTGTACTCGTGACGAGCTCTGGAAAGAAAAGACACGATGAGACACGTCTCAGGGGAAACACTATTATAATAGATCGTGTTCCACAACGCCGAATCGCCACGTATAGGCGTGCCTCACGACATCACGTCAAGACTACCGGACACGACGCAATCTGTTCCAACCAGGCCGCGCGCATGTGCTTCCTTCTCACCGTGGATGGAGAGACTGTCGCCCTTGATGACGATCGGTTTGGTGGATGTGCTGCTGTGCGCCACGATGAGGACATCGAAGCAGCCCTCGTGGTCCCACCTTCGAATATCGGTACAAATCATGGAGCAACAATTATACTTTCCAACAAGGGGACCGGTTGTGTTGAGACCTTGAAGCTACGAGGTGTTATGAACATGGGGTTGACATCTTTGATTGTACGGGTAGCGCTGTCCTTCGTAGGCATCAGGATGAGTAGAAGATAGGCTGCTCCGTACAACATTGTCGCACCTGTACAGACCGACGAACGAAGTGTCAGCCCAGCGGACCTTGACGCCACTGCGAGGCTTGCCCTTCCAAGGTCGGATCTGAAACCAAGCACGTGGACAACAAGGATGGATCGTGAGAGAACAGCGCTGTAAGATATCGCCGTGCGGACAGCAAAGTCAGAGGTGTCCTGCACCAAGACTTGCGTGCGACCCATCACATTTTTCCGCAGTGTACCACAAGGAAAGAACCCGACGAATATTGACGTACGCTGCATTAGCAATAGGTCGAAAACCAACGTGGCAGGCGCAACAATGAAACACTACATACACAGGACATTTCACTCGTCACGTGCACCATTGCCCCTCTCACATCAATGACGGTGCCGTACCCCCCCGGCCCTCCATCGTCTTCTCCCCAGTTCCACGCGGGGCCCCTCACCACGCTATCACCAACAGCAATACTTGCCAAGGTGCCACTGCTGGATTTACATCCCTTCGCGCTGTTGTTGGAGCCTAAAGAGGACTCCGTTGCACCCACCAAGCCTTGTAGCACTCGTTGCTGCTCCACGAGATCGAAGCAAAAAAACATACAGCGATGAACCGAAGAAAAGAAAATACCATGACACAAGATTTGGTAAGGGACGGGAGCCGGATCACTACTCCACATATCTGGTCCTTTCAAGGGAGCAAAGGATGAGCATTTGCAGCTCGAAGCGGGAACCTCATTCAACGCGTTATTCTTGAAAGAAGCTAGAAAAATCAGAATCCCCTTGGCGGGTTGGCCGATGATTTCAGTCATCAGGACGGCTTGAGACACACTGCGGCACGGTAATCCACAAAGTTCAGTGAAACAACGACTGTTTCGGTTCTCCACCACGCACCAGCCCTTGGTCGCTATCCCCGTAAACGCTGATCTTGTCACCAGGCCCCATGGACGTACGCACGTCGAATACGACCTGGAAAGGCAAACGCAGGCGGAAGGATTACACCAAGAGGGCACGCGAACGTTCAACTCGATAACATCAACCAGACAAGTCTCACCATTCGTCAATGGAGCCACTTCGTTGGGTATGCTTGTTCCTGCCATGCGTATCGCACGCAAGGTGCTATTGCCGGTGCCGGCGTGTAGCAACCCTACTTTACCGGGCTGACCTTACGAGAAGCTGCTCATCAACCTTGCTACGAGGTCACATCAACATTAAAACTCAAGGCAATCACGTACCTCCAAGCTCGTCGCTCCCTTGATGGTCACAGTCTCCTCGGTATGGCTAGCCCCGAGAGGGTGAGACGATTCCAAAGTCAGCGCCGCCCGTTCCTGGCACTGAGAACACAAGCGGCACGTTGTCGTCAATGACAAGCCAATGACAGGCAAAACGAGCGAGCGACGAAGGCTGTCCTCTTCGAGCTCTTTGCGGGTTCATCCGACAACGTCCGGAGCCTGTTCTTGTCGAACAGCAAAACTTCAAGCAGTTTCCGCAAACTTGAGAATTTTCAATCACCAAGCAGCATGAATTGGTTCGTGACGTTGCTGACTGGTGTTGCCGAAGGTGAAGGCGAAGTGCGGGAATGTTGCACTCACACTTGGCAGGAGCTCCTTCGCCACAAAGGTGGCTGGAAGCTCTCTCTTGAGCACCGCCGACATGAGCTCCATGCTTTCCTTCACGCCCTCCAGCCACTCCTCTCCCCTAATCGCGCACAGCTCCCCGCCCTCCAACCTTGCTCCCCACCAAGTCGTGTCTCCCGATGGAGACAAAGAAGTTTTAGTCGAGCACAACGGCAAAGGCGGCCGCACTATCTGCACCGCGTTGTCTTTACCCCCCAGCATAACCGCTAGGTGCAGAGCTTCCCCGTCTCTCCAGGGAGGGAATCGAGGAGTCTCGTCGTGCTCGATCCGCGCGCTAGAGCCGTTTGGCCCGAAGGCGAGTCCGACTAAGGCCTGCAGCAGACACATCCGGGCGAAGCGAATAAGACGCGAGGTACCATACGACGCCGGACAAAGCACCAACACGCGTTATCCCACACGATCGCTGTAGCAGTTCACGAAATAGCCTAATCAATGGTGCGTACCACCCGCATTCTTGTACTGAGCAAGCAACCCTTCCCCACACTGAGAATATTGTTGGTGGGGATGACTTTCGTGGGCTTTGGTTTGCGGGGATTCGACGTGTCACAGTACAGTTGTGGCAAACGGGGTCGCGAAAAGGGTCTCGCTACATGCTCGTCACGGCGCCATTTAAAATTATGTGCGCCACGCCTACAAAGCATCGTGCTGTCAACAATCTCGGGGGAAATCTAGAGTATACAGATACTCTCGCGAGCATCTCGTCTCTCTTGAATCAGACATACACTTGTCGGTAGTGTTCCTAACAATCATATCGTGACATCGCGTCGTGGGCTTGTCCACGTTCACCAAAAACACCCAAGTGCGGTGTAGACTCAGGGAAGACAGAGCTTTCAGACGGCCCACAGACCGGATGAAGATAAGAGAGGGTTCGAGCACTCGGTACGGCGACATTCGTCCTCCTACGGCAACAGGATGTCCTTGCCTGGTTCCTGTAAAATCTGACTTCCTTCTTGAGGGCGTCGACCTCCACGGTGACCATGTCGCCAGCCTTGATCTTTGGCCCGTACGGCAAGGGCATCCATTGCCAAGCCATCTGCAAACACAGAAAGGGTCCGGGACGAAAAGCAGGAAAGTATTAGAGGTAGGGGCTATGCTGTGAAACCTGTTTCGGATAAAGGGTACGGTGGAGCATCTATCGCTCCAGCAAATGGTGTGTTGCCATTGGGGCGGATTCTCCACGCGAATTTTATGACGCGGTACAGTCCTTCGGTCGCGGTATAGTCCTTCCGTCGCGGCATGCATCGAAGCTGGGTGGTTAGTTCTGTCTGGGAATCTCAGAGTTCCATGTTTCCTCACGCGATATCTCGCTTTTCGGTAAATATCCTCGCAAGCCAATTCTTCGGGAGACGAACCCTCTCGAGGCTAGACTCTGATCTCAAATCATCAACACCACCCGACGTTACCACAACACCAGCCAACGTTACCACAACACCACCCGACGTTACCACAACACCACCCGACGTTACCACAACACCAGCCAACGTGCCCAAACAACAAACAACAAACAACAAACAACAAACAACAAACAAGAAACCAATGGGATCTGTGAGGAACAATACCCACCTGGAGGTTCCCGTCGCAACCCCAGGTCAGCAGCCACGACGGACCTCCCACAGAGGTGTTAGGCTGGAAAACTCCCAACCTGAGGCCTGACCTGAGGCCTGATTCAGATACTGCCAGGACCTTGACGTGCCACCTTCGCCGCAACAAGGGGAAGCAAGAGGGTGAGACCAAGGTGCGATAGGACAATTATCATGAATGTGCTGATATCCTGAAAAGGTCAACCGCTGATAGTCTGGGTGACAAGCAGCCCTGTGTGGACCGCATCTGTGTGGCAGCTTCAACGGTCCTCCGGCATGTGCACAACAGAGTGTTGACATCCAGACGCATGGTCGTCGTGAGTGAAGGATAACGGACAGCAGCAATGGACACTGGACAGCCTTCTGTAAGCATGTTAATGGTTCGCTCGCAATGTATTCAGCGCAAGTGCCCACCTGATGAACCCTCGCCCGCCCATGCCCACAGGAGCAACGAAGCCTGGAGTTGCCACAAGTGGCGCGGTGTCGATAGCGTTGGACGTCGAGCGCACTAGTCGGTCATCGTCCGACGTCTCCACGTTTGCACGTTGCGACCACCTGGGGAAAACAGCCTCAGCACCTGCTTTGGGGTATTCGGGGTGGCCGTGGTAACTAGAATATTGGGATTGGGAACCGATTTGCGGCTCTGAGGGTCCCATCGCAACACGAGACTTCGGGCTTTCGCTTGATCATGATGGTTGGTGGTAACGGGCAACTTGCTATGCCGGTGAGGGCAACGAGCGCATCAACTGCAGTGAACTCGTGACGCTGGCGATCCAGCCGTCGCATGCGGCCGGTTTAACGGGTGACACGGTAAGTCTACAAAACATCGCAGCACAATTCTTCACACTTCACAACACGTGCCGAAAAAAGGCTACTTGCTTACAGGCGATGCCTGCACAGCATGCGCACTACTAGCAAACCCACCGTCTCGTAGAACAGTGCCCGGTTCTCGCTTCTTGTTGCACTCGTCGGCTACCACGCAAGCCTAATTGTTCGGGCACGAAAGAACAAGGGAGGGCGTTTCAGTTTCGGGAAACGAACAAAGAGTATGCATCGAGTGAAACGTGCCCGATACATGCGGCAGCCGACTAACTCCTGGAGAAGAAAGGAAAACAGCCTCCGGGCGCCCGTAACCGCCCAACCCCCTGCATAACACGTCCAAGGGCCAAAACCGCGGGAATTCTGCCACGAACCGCTGACGACGGGATCAAGGTTCAACGTGCATGGCATGGGCACCGATGCCCGCTATATCCGAGGACATCTAGCACTCGCCGCGTGCGCCTCCCCACGACCCTTATCACCATCCCCATATCCCCAAATGCAACACGAGGCCAACTAACCTGGACCAGCGCCTGAAGCAGCGGGCTCCTCGTGGAGATTCCCTTGTCTTCCTCCGCCTTGGCCTCCTTCTTCGCCAACTCCAGGAGGACTGGCACTGGTCCCGCAGGCTCGAACATTGCTTCAAGCCGGTCGTCCCAGTCTGCTGCCTCCAAGGAGTTACAGTCTGCTTTCGGCGAGCAGGCGCTCTGTAACAGCGAAGAGATGAGGCGCACCACCCATATCTTGGCCTTGTTGTCAGCCGCCTCGAGGAACCTGCCAACAACCCACAAGAAAACGACCCAGGTGTAATTCCCCTCGCAACGTGTCCTGCGCATTCTGCTGATCTTCTCGTAAAGGTTAGCTCGACGCGAAGTCTACCACACGGGTTTGTGGTTCTCATTCGTGTTCAAACCCGCTGTACCTCAGCTCCCCCTGCGACGCAGCGATCACCTTGCCAAGGTCTCCATTGTGGAGAACCGGTGCATGAGTGTCTTGAGATGTTTGCTCTGCGATTCCTTCGCCAGTGCCTCCAACAGCCAGCACGCCAGCTCAGTTTCCGGGTCGCCCACCTCCTCCTGCAGCTGCCTGTAGGCCGCTCGCTCTTCGGGTGTTGGCTCCTGTGCCAAAAGTGGGGGGACGCAAATCACACGAAACAAACCTTCACGTGTAGTGCAGCTCGGAAAGAGGAGGGGGGGGGCTTTCTCGGTCTTCACATGCATAGCATTAAGCGCTATGAAATCCTGCCTTGCAGCGTGCTCTCGAAGAACTCGTACATAGTGCATGTCGGCAAGAAGAGGCAAGGAGTGGTGGGTGTCGTGACTTCCACCCATAGGAATGCATACAATAGCACAAATCTTGAAGAAATAGACCACACGTTTCTTGACGTGGGCGAGATATGCCACGGATAGCTCTGAACTGTAGTATCGCGAAACTCCGACTCACGGCGTGTTGGCATCATTTCGTACCTGCATAATACCGTACGCGTGCATTCTGACACCCCAGTCGTTGTTGGACGCGTCTGAGTGGAAGTGGACCTCGATGGTGTTCGCCTGCGAAACAGAAAATAAGAATGGAGATGGGGATAGACGCCGGCCGGTGTGGTTGTGTTTGCGCCTCACTGGACTCGCGAGTCCGAGCTGCGAAAACGAAGCCGGTTACAAAAGAAAACCAATCTAAAGGACGAGCGTGACCTACTCAGGTCGCATTAGACACCGACACTAACCACCAAACCAGTAGAGGTGATCACACCCTCGGGTGCCATGGTTGAAGCAACGCCAGGCCGACCGCACATCCACGAGGCGCATAGTCAAGACCATGAATATAGCTACAAGCCGGCAGGCACGAAAAAAGTATGATGTGCTCTTGCTCTGAGAAGCACTGGTGTGGTAATACACCACGAACAAGCACAGGTATGGCAAAATACGCACCTCGATCGTGAGGGGAGGCAACCCTGCGACCCCTGCCCAGATCTTCCCTCGCGATGTCGCCGGTCCGTTGTACTTGTGCTCACCCCAGTAGGCAGTGTGCTCTGCGTCTGTAACGAGGAATAGGTCGTTCAGAATGACAGTTTCTTCCGCCGTCACAAAGACCACAAGCAGTTGTCCACACTAAACTGTAGAAAACGCCCCTCACCACACAATAAAAAAACGACGAGTAGACGAACGACTTGGAGGAATCACCATCTTGCGATGCCGTCTCGTTTCAAGTGCGTTATCCCTTGCCCTAGACGAAGGCGTATACCGTCAGGCTAGGTGACTGATGGTGGGCGTGCAATGACGTTACGATGATGTCCAGGTATCCAACACTTCTTGTCTGCTACTGGAGACGTTTTGGGCCTCCTGTGACATGGCTAACCTTTGTATATCCTGACGAAGTCGCACCCCATCTCCGTACTGCATCTCTCATCGAAAACCACGCGGATCCGCTTGGCCCCAGGGATAGATATCTGCAGCAACAACGAAACCAAGCACGGAGCGTTAGAGCGGTGGCCCGACAGAGTCACGACGACATGTTGGAAGAGGCCAACAAGTACAAGTTTCTGTCCCACAGTGACCGAGGTATCCCTACCGTTCCTACCGGAGAAACAACGCTGCGCGAAATACGCATCGGCATCAGGGGATCGGAGACAGACAAGCAGGAACACAACCCTTGATGTTTCCCGCTGCGTGTTGTAGCAATTTAGATGGAGCTACCGCCCTGGACACTCTGTACATGGACAGCCCTAACAGCAACGGAGTCGTGCTCATACCTGCAAAACACACACAACGAGTAACACGAACTTAGCTGTTTCATCTTCCGGATTTTCAACAAAGCCTGCTTTTACGGCGGTCTCCAGCTACCCCCGCAGTCTAGCGGCGAACACTCGTCTTCAACAAGGTCGAAATGCCCTACAGGGGGACTACGAGAAGCGAGATTGCAACGCGGGTTGCTGGGTACCTTGGTGTAGGTGTCCGTGTTGTCTGCGTAATTGTGAGCCGTCTCGAAGATCCTGGCCACAGCCTTCGTCGGACACAGGAACTTCGAAAGAGAAACAGCCGTCTTCAGCTGCCATTTGTAGACAGGTAAGACAGATCGGAGAAAGCGAACGAATCCGGCACAATCACGGTACTCTGGAGGTGAACCAAGTATTAAAGAAGGGCGTGGGATCCAAGGTCGTATTGGGACGACGATGCTGGGGCCCCGCTTGCGAAGCAAAAGCGGCACAAAAGCGGCACATGCCAGCAATAACTCGACCATGAGAGCCCCACTGTGAATGGCTGAACACTTATGCCAAGGAGGTGTGAGAAGGAAGACACGGAAAGTCTGTGCACGTCGGTGCGCTAAGCTTGAGCGGGCCCCGTAACCGAGCACAACAATGCGGCTGACTTCAAGCAACAGGCAAACTGGGATCAACAGCGCGAACCCACCTGGTGAAGGGCAAAGGCCATGAGCATGTCAGCAATCTTCTCCCCTTCCTCAGATGATTTCTGCCCGACAGCGCCTAGGATCTTCTTCTTCAGCACCTGTGACGAGCCGAACGGGAAACCGTAGCATCAACCACGGAGCGCTCAACCCGTTTGTTGCGCATTACACTTATTTTCTCCACACACAGGAAGTTATCCAAGAGAGTTCCGATCCGATACTCTTCGACAACCCATAATAGACGTTGTTGACAATTGCAACCGGGTGAACCGGTTGTGCCGTGGAGAAAGCCGTAACCATATGGTCCTTGAGAAAACAATTTTCAGACGGAAATTCATATCCTGGCGAAAGAGGGAAGAAGGGGGGCGGTGTGCATGTGTATCTGACAGGATGAAAAAAGCAACATGTGTCGCGTTTGATCACCTCGAGGGCCGCGATGTCCACGTCGCTCTCACTCTCCCGCGCCTCAGAATACGTTGCGCGCAGCAAGGTCAAGAACCTGACAAGAGATGTTGAGAACACGCGGTGGATTCATCATTAATCGTGCAGTCTTCTGCGAAACTAGATTTTCTCACGTAGGCATCGTCCGCTTCCGCTCTGGAATCGTATTCGAAACATCCAGCGGTCTCCTATCTGATTCGTATCCTTTTCGTGAGGTACCCCACATGAGGGTTAATGTCAACCTGCACTTGACACCGTGCAGGGCGCGAAGATATAGCTGTCGCTCGCACTCACATGTGGGGTCCTCCGTAGTCATCGAGCGCTAATGGAGAACATCCGCTGTTGTTGCCGGGATATGACGATTCAGCCGATCCAGCAAGAATCCTCGTGAGGGCCTGAAGAAAAAGTTCGCATAAGGACGCGGTCGCAACATGTATCAGCAGTCCGCGTGAGCACCTCCTCAAGTAGTCAGGAACGCGTCTAATGTACCCGCCAACGCAGATGAACGGGTTGTCGTGCTTTTCTTGCTGCAATGGTGTCTCGGGAACGATGAAAATCCACCAAACAAGCAAGACGCCTTCCAAAAAACCTCCGGGAACCCAGTCTCACCAGGCGGCTGAACCTAATGGCCGTCGCGTGCGAAGTCTCAGTCAGCGCGCTCCAGAGCCTGTGGCCTTCACTGGTCAGTTCAGCACCGGCCTGAACCCCGAAAGCACCCTGTGATGCCGGCCCCACCTCGTGTCCTTGCGGTGGGTCCACAACCTACGAAGAGGTTGTTACGTGTGACAAGTGTAGCAGTTTTTAGCGGGTTCTTGGAGACATCTACTCACGAGGGAGGTAAAGCGGACGAGTGTTTCCTGTTGTAACAGGTTGATTGCCCTTGAATCGATTCACCGTCTTAAATCAGTAGCCGCTTAACCAACACACCATGGGGTTCCGCCAAAGGACAACAAAAACAAAGCGTGACCTCAAGACTGCAGGACGGCGCAGTGCCGTCGAAACGAGCACTGGCTCAACCTTGCCTCGAAAGCAGCGCCCTCTGTTCCCGATGAAGCCCTGCCTGCCGTGCTCGCTGCCTCTCTCTTATCAAGGGAAATGACGTCTTCCTCGTCAGGGAGCGTGACCAGGTGCGATGAAGCTTCCTCCCTTGGCACCTTTGTACGTTGGGAATGGCGTGGACGATTACTTGTTTTGATTCGCGAAACGAGGACATGCTTACGTGTCAAAGGAAGTCCGCTTACAATGCGTTTTCTCCGCGAATGGCACCGTTGCATGGAGCAAGGGAGCAAATATAAACCTGATATGGTAGCCACATGCTACCCGTAGCCCGAAAGGCTGGAATGGAGGTTACAAAACGCCTGCAACTTTGCAAAGGAGAGAATTTACACGATCTAGGCGAAAATGTCTAAACTTGCACCTGGGAGACTAACGTCATTGCTCTCCGGCAGATTGTGTGCCGCAGCTCACGCCTAATCGCCACATCCAAACAAGCGTAGCTGGCGAGTTGTGCTGGATATATGCAACCGGTCCGGTTCCAAGTCAGAGGACGATGAAACGACAAATTTGCGTGCCACCGTGTCTCATCACCCTTCCTCGAACCTCATCCGGAATGCGGCCATCTCCGTGAGACACAACGATCGAAACCAAAAACACTCACCATGTACAGCATATCTCCTTGCCGGCGTAGCGCCCACATGGCGTCCACGTCGCCCTTGCCAGCGGCAGCGGGGCTCATCCTGAACGCCGTGGTGACCTTCTCGAAAAACTCGTCATCTTTCTCGGATGACATCTCGCCGCCCGTCCCTCGCCTCTGTGTTTCATCGAATCTAACACACAGCTCCTCGAGTCGCCGGAGAGCGGCTTGAACCGGAACAATGATCGGAATTACTCTCATCCAGTCACCTCTCTCCTCCACCACAAGCACTTGCGTGTTGATCCGCACCTTGCTCACCTATCACCATCCACATTACGAGGGGGCGAGGGGGGCGGGAGGCGTGGACGTAACATTCAACCCGTGCAGTTGTTGTTACAGGGGCTGGCTCAAGGTGTTGCCTGCTGCACCGGCGTCCTGAACTTCGAATGGCCTACTTGCATGTACACCATGCCCCGGAAATATGGGACTGAGACAAGCAGCAGCTCATCCGAGAAAAGCGACAACAGCACGCCGCCATACTTGAGGCACGCGGCCCGAACATTCGTCGAAAGAAAAATGATCTCGAGCGCTCGCTACAAGTTACGCACCTCGTCGGAGTCCGTTCTTGGCGCTGCTCTCAGCGAAATCTCCTCCGCATCGCGCGGGTTGACCACGAACACCCTCAGCCCGTACCGTCTGAGACACCTGGGTATCTTGGGCATCCCCACAGCTGGCGAATCCGCCGTCGACACGGCGGAGAGGTCAGTCTTGGCGGTCTGGGCCTCAAAAAAGGAGTCCCAAACGATGGGGGAATGGATAGACGATGGCCAGGACGGCTCGCCCACGCGCATGCTACTGCCATCGGGCAGAGGCTGGATTGCTGGTTCGGCTTCAAAATTTTCCAGACCCAACGCTTGGGGCTGGACGCCGCGAGAGGGTAAATCAAGAACGTGAGCGAGAAGGAAAAGCAACGTTGATTGGCGAAGGTATCTTCCATACTCAGGTCTGTTATCCCGTAGCTTTCGCAAGACCTTCATGTTCGTGGTTGCTGTATAAATTTTCGATTTCTACATTCGTCGTTGAGTGTGTGACCCCACCGTTCGCCTATGCGATCTGCTGTATATTGGTGCTTATAGCACGCCACCACCGTATCGCTATTTCCATGTTTGCTCTCCACCACATGTGGAATGCTCGTCTGGTGTCGCTGCACAAGGTCATTGCGGGCATTTCTGTCCCGGCCCACACCAATAAAGCTTCGTTGTAAAAAGGATCTTCACAATCTCGATAGTCCCTAATCACATGGGAATAGTCTTTTGTGTATTCGGAAAAGTAGGCAAGTCGTCCATGAAAAGTCTCTGCGGGCGCGGACTAGGTCATACATGCTGTCGTCCTTCGAAACATCGTGTTGTAACTGATGTCACCTGCTCCTTCGGGCAGTCCCGGCATATGCGTAGCAGCGACGCCAACTTGCTGTGAAGCATCGGCGGGGGAAGACTAGCCGCATCCATCTTCTCCATGGTGGGCGTCACAACCATCCGCCACCCCCAGTCGTTCACCTGGCAAAGGTCATCGGGTTGGGTGGTCATGGAAAGTTGGCGTTTCGCATCCGTCGGCTGTTGTATCGTTGACTGGACTTCCGTAAGTACATAGGGTGGACATAAGGTGGTCGAGAGATCACGTGGGTCATGAGAGATGCCAAGAAAATTCAGGGAAGCTTCGGTTGTCAACGTTAGCGCAGCGCTCGTTTCCCTACGGCCACGACGGAAAAGGCGCTGCGCGTACGCCAAAGTGTGCACGGGACACCCGAAGTCTAACCTCGAAGGTACCCAGATGCGCGTTTATTGCAGGCAGCATGCCGAGGAGTGCGAGGAGAAACACGTCTTCTTCAGCGATGCATCTGTATTCCGGTGCCGCCGCAGTTGGCAATGAAATACTCTGTCGACAACAACGAATCAGCCCCTAACTAATAATCCTCCCCGACCTTATCCGGCCAACAAAGACAAAGAATCCAACACACAGGCAAGCATTCGTCCAAAACCGCAATGAAGAAAACATGCTCGCATCCAAGATATCATTGTCCGATGGTTATCCCCGACGGAACTTACCGATCCGTCAGTCCGCCAACGGAAGAAGAAATGGCTAGCGGGGATCTCAAGCGGAGGCCGTCCTCCCGTCCCGGGCCAGTTTGATGGATGGCCGTCTTTCCCCCCGGTGTATTTGTTGTCCCCATACACCTTGGACATGGTCTCGTCCGCGTAGAAGACCATGAAGTCGCACCCCTGCTCCGTCCTGCGAGGTATACGCATTAAACAGGGGTTGCACACGTTGCTCACACGACGCTACTTGTCATGGCGCGTCGCTTTTTTCTTCGATCGCGCAACACCTGTACCTTGCGTGTGCAGGGTAAAAGCAAAACATCTATTAAGCATCGACAGGAAAAAGTCGACCATCCGAACTGTGCAAACGCCATGTTACGTGCGCTCATTCACATCGGCAACAATGTGGCGCAATAACGCAGATCGCTGCTTACCTGGACCTGTCATCGAAGGAGATAACAAGCTTCTTGGCTCCCTCGATGCGGACCGTCTCCTTCCTATCGGCGTTGTGGGAATAGGGATGCTCGCTTTCGACCACCACCTTGGTCGCGCGTGGTATCGCCATCTTCTTCACGTCTGCCGGTCCCGTAGCCATTACAGTGACGTGATGAGAGATATTTGCAACATTCTGAATCTTCTCAAAGCAAGCGGGAAATCGCACAGTTGTCGTCAACACCAACAGTTCACTTTCATTGACCAATGGTATCAATCCTGGCCAACCCAAAACCTTTGGCGCCGCCGCAGACGCTGCTTCAACAACAATAAGTACGTTTCGTGAATCTCTTGACTATGTGGGTACAACCACGACACGCTAATCATTGCCAAACCACACCAGTACTCGGAAAGGCTAGAGCGTGTATCTGAACAATAGAGACACTCGCGCGCTGTGCGAAAAATATATAAGAAAAAGTTTCGTACCGTCCTGGGAACTGTTCTTTCCCAGCGCACGCTCGGCGAGCGACTTGATCAGCGGCTGCGCGTGTGGTACGAACTGCGGCCATGAGGTCACCAGCGATATGAGAGCCTGCATGCATCAAACGCGAGTCAAAAGGCAAACGATCAATGTAAAAAATACTAGCCCTGGACGGCTGCAAGCCCCGGATGGCTGCAAGAGCGGAAAGTCAAACGAATGGCAAAACACAACCAAGAACAGGCGATACTGGGCACCTCAACAACGATTGGCCCATTGGCCAAGACAAAGACATACATCAATCCGCACATATGCTTTCCGAACGGTGTCTTGGCGTGCGGCACGTGTGCATATAAATGAGCACAGAATGCAATTCTGGACAGAGAAAAATGCCAAGTAAACACGGTAAAACACCGTGTCGAGCGAACTCTCCACCAAACACGGTTTCAACACAGCAGCATCAGTATCACTTCAAGAAAGGAACATGACAATTCTCGGGGATGAGGAAGATTTAGCGGCCATGTATACACAACACCGCAGCATGGACAGCTCTCCCTTCAGCCCTCGACATCAGAAAAACAGTCAAATTGTAAATGTTCATACGACGGTGCGACAGCTTTCAGTTGGAGTGCCTTCAACCTGTGTACAAACTTTGCTGTTCATACCTTCGCCCCACAGGCCTGCAGCAAAGACAAGGCGGACGGTCCCAAAAGCGGTGGCCTAGCAGCGATGGAAGCAGATCGATAAGAGCACAGGACGGACAGTTCGACACGAAGTTCGACAAAGGGGGGCGGCAGTTGCCATGGCACAGTTAAAAAAGAGGTGACGTTGAGAGGAGAAGCGAGCCCATGCCTTCAAGATGATACACGCAATGCACAGGTTACGCATAGACCAATAGAACAACAAAACCGAATTGAAGGGACGCCACGCGTTGACACCGATCCCCTGTGGTGCACGGTGGCATAACAAACCTACGTGTACGCTACCACCCTTTCACCGCGTGTTCGACGCACTTTTTTCGACTCGGAACGACTCATTGTCGACCATTCACAAGCATTACAATCGCCACCTGACCAACGCTTAAAATATGGAGAGCGATAACAATTCCTGCTAGCGTCGAGGTTTGCTGTTTCCCTTGGAGGGTACTTAGATGTACGTCAGCTTCCTTCAGCCACCACCGCCTCTCCTGAGACCCCTGCCTTCTTACACAACTAGCGTCGTACAGCTGCAAAACAGCTGTTTGCATACCGAATGCGTCATTCAATACAGTGGCGATTGGCGCCATCCACCCAAAGCCAAGGTCAAGGTACACCGCTCACCGCTCTGGTGGAAGGGTGAAGGTCTTGCACTTGGCCTTGGCTACGATGCGGAAACCCCAGTCCGGATTTCGATCCTCGGAGTGGAACTTGATGACGCAGCTCGATGCAGGCACGCACACGGCAGGCCTCCCATCCAATCCCGGCCCTGAAATGAACGATGGTCGAAGTTCGTTAAACTCACAGGCTGAAAGGCGGGTTGGGCTTGGATTCAGGCTGAAGCCTCGGTACAGAAGCCCAAGACATCATCGGCCATACTGCATGTGTCATCAAAGGTGTTGACAGCAACCCTTCGAGGCTTGCATGAGGCATTTTCAATGTCTGCGACTCACGATTGGACTCACATTCTCTGCGCTTGCCTGCCGTTCGCCCTGCCGACAACCCTTGGTTCACTCTGTGGTTTATTGAGCTACAAAAATCTCGGAGAAATTTAACCACCCTTCTGACATACTCCTGGTCAATTTCTCAAGCTTACCCCAAAATCCCGCGTATATTTTTTGTATCCCCAACGATAGGCACCCGGGCTAGTTCGCCTGTGGATTCGACTATTGGTCGACATGCTCAGAACTGGTGTCTTGTCTAGTTCTTCACATTCCAAACCCGTGTACGCTTGTCCTTGATCTTCCAAGTGGCTGACTCACAGTTGCCGTGCTTGTCTCGGCCTTGGTACATGCTCTCCCCCCAGATAACCGTGTGCGTGTCGTCCTTGTAGATTCTGATGTACGCCGTTCCTTCCTCGGTGCGGCAGTCCTCGTCGAAGAATAGCTGGAAGGACGAAGTCAATCAATAAAGCGGACGCCAACCACACACCAGAACAAAAAAACGTGGTAATAAGCGAAGAGGGACAAATGCACGGTACGTGCAACTGCGAGCTTCCAGCAACTCAACCAATCCGGGTTGATCCCACTGCAAAAAGAATGCAAGGCTGCGATTCACGCTACCAACCTACCAAGGTTAGGCGCGCGCCTTTGATCCCTGCGCAGCACCTGCGTAGCACCCCGCATTGTTAAACAGAGCACATCATCCTCCCGCAAAAAAATCGTGTTAAACAGAGGTAACCCATCCACTGACCTCTATGCTGTCCGCTCCTGGAAAGTCTAGCGGGTAAATATCGTCGACGCCTCTCGCGTGAGGGTGGGAGCTTTCGAGGATGCGCTCTTCGTCGGATACGACCACCGAAGGTTTGTGCCTTCACCACGTGCAAGACGAAATGACGGCGAGCGCCGTGGAGGGAAGGGAGAGGGATGCAGGTAAATGCCAATTTTTTCGTGGAACAGGGGTGCGCTAGACACGCCAAAGAGTGTGTGCACGGGCGAGACATGTTGCGTTGGAAGGTCCCGACGCTGAATCTGCCGGTAGTGCCTCATGGCTGCATATCCAAAGCACCAGATGATGACGCCCTAGGCAACCCTGCAAGCTCCACTCGGCGTGTACATGACGGATCACATCTACCACATGATTTCCGCTGGCGACCAAACATCAGCTTTGTTCTATCTCCTGTCTATCTCGTGCATGGACCAACAATGAAACTGCACCGACCGTGAGCAATACGCGATGCGGATGTCCTCCTGCCATATGTCTTCCATTCGCACCTGACTCTCTTGTCCATGGCGTCCGCAGCCGATAGGACACCGAATGCCTCCACAAGGGGTTTGACAAGTCCCTGTGGGACGTACGGGATAAGGCCGGGTGTCCCCTCTTCCCTCGCGGTAGCGACCGCCGCCTCCGCCGCTGCCGATAGCTTAACACCTCCCCTCGGAGGAGATTGCAGGTTGAAAGGGGGGGATTCCAAAGCCGACAGGAAAGAGGGCGGGAGCGGGGCGGAATCCGGGGATACGCGTCCTCGCGGAAGGACTCGCGGGGTTTCCGGCTCCGAGTGCAGGCAAACGATGACGGCATCGCCTAGAGACTGCGGCGAGGGGGCAGCCAGACACGACAGGAGAAAGGACACAAGGAGGGGAGTTTTATTGGAGGCACTTCAAGAAGGACGGGTATGGCACACATGTCGACGACACCTAATGAACGAATTTTTCAAAACTTTGCTACCGCTACGCTCGGAGATCTCCATCCACACGAGACTGCGTGACGAATAAGCCTTCTACCACAAGGTAAGGACAAGGCGACGGCTGTCTCGCACGTACGCGTGAGCCCCTGCTGGTCGTCAAAACCACACCTGCAACCCGTCCCAGTCCTTGGCAGGAGGCACGAAATCGACCCCCTTGTTGGCCGTTCGGGACGTAGTAGCACACTTTTCCCTTTCAATCGCTGCCAGGTGGTGCAGCCTTGGCCAGTCCATCGCCAGCACGGTGCACCTGATTATGTGTTCATAAGATGTCACCCGCAGCGCAGATGTAAAACGTCAGCCTTTGCATTGCACAGCAAGGCTGTAATGGGCCGAAAGGCATTGCATCGACTCGAATGTGAGACAAAGTCGTTCCGCGAATGATGGACGAAAACTATCCACAGGGAACGCCCCGGATTGCCTTCTACACGGTGACTTACCGTTCGACCGTGGCATCGTCTCTGTCTCCCATTAACGCCATGGCCCTTCCGCCGACATGCAATCCCTATAAATTAACACCCAAGACAAGGCAGCGCGAGCACAAAACGCAGACACGTAGAGAACGGAGGCCGCACAAGGGGTAGCGCGTGATGTTGGAGGCGGTGAACCCAAGGTGAAAAGAGCAGCAAGCACAATGCTACTACATCCTGGTGGGTGGTATAACGAGGGTGGTCTGCACACAGCGGCAGCGTCCTGCAGCCAGCACAAACCTTTGCACTTGTGAAGAGATGATACTTTGAGCAAGGACGCGTAGAAAAATCAACATATCCGATGCACGGGTGGAGGAGCACTGACTGTTTGAGCGAGAACGCCTTGACAATCGCTTCACCTCGAAACTGCCTCCCAACAGCGCGAGACATGCGTGCACCATCCAGAGTCTGGGGTCACACAGCACCTCGGCCACTCTTTCCGGTTCACCTGCGGAAACGGCAACAAAGCACATCGGTTTCAAGTGAGGGCGACCTTTCTTCGTAGGTTAGCCAAGCTTAACACCGTTACAACGCAACCCAGGGGTCGCTCTCTACGCTTTGGCGTTCCCGGAAATCGTCACCAGGTGAACCGATTGGTCACCGACGTGTCAACAATCGCTTCACGCGCCGCCACTTGAAAACCATGCGAAGCATACCTCTCGAAAACACACAAGCGACATGTATGTAGCGATGTTCTCACCTCCCTCAATCTCACACGCACCGGCTCCCTCCAGGGCCTTTGTCATCAGTGGTAGGTTCGAACACGCCTGCAAACAAGAACACACTCCGAGTGTAACACGAATGATTGCATGACAGAGCCATAGACAAATGGCGAGAAAGCCAGCACTGCGAAAGAGCCGAGAGTAACTGACGGGACAAACTGGCATACCTCGCGTAAGCAGTCCGCCAAAGGCGGAGACCAGCCCTCCTTGGCAAGCAAGGCCCGCAGCAACCCCACGTGCGCACTCATCGAAGCAAATGCCTCTTCTCCGGAAGTAAGGGAAGCCTTCGAAGACAACCCCGGGAGGTAGACGTTGTTGGTCATTCCTGACCCTGCCGCGGCCATCCTAGACCAAACGCTCAGGGTTTCCCCTACTTGGAGCATCAAGCCGTGCACGAGAGGGGCTGTTCGCGTCTCGACCCCGGGGGATGGGGAGGGAACCAGCGGGGAAGAGAACCCCGCCCTGCTCAGTTGCACCTGCATAGCAGTGAGGGCCAGGGCAGCAACGTCCGTGGAATATCTGCTTCGATACCACTCCCGGTGCTTGTGCTGTCTAGGGAAAGTACAGCCAAGCAAAACAGTAGTTTCGTCACCAACTTATCCGAACGCCTAAGGCCTTTTCAATTCGAGACTACACCTATGTAAGAAGACCCCGGGCGTCGCCTGTTGGATACTAATCAAATGATAGGGTTGGTCGTTGGCGGGAAAGGAAACAAGCCGCTTGGCACTGCTGTAGGTGAGTGCGATTCGAATACCCGAAGGCAATCATGTAAACAGGCATAGTACCTGAACCATTTCCAGCGGCGCTTGCGGCAATAGTTTCTCGCACAACCTTGCAGCAGCTAGTCTCAGCTTCATCGATCCTTGCAGCAGAATCACAAGCAACGGTCCCAGCACCTGGAGAAGGCAAACCATCCCAGGTAGATTGGGACGAACACAGTATGGCGGACACGGTAAAACTCTACGCAGGAAGTAGGTCTTACTTGAAATGGCTCCATCTTTGAACCCGCCGAACAGTCACCCGAAACAAAACCACTTACGACTTGAACCATTTCGCGTCTCTTGACAACATTTGTGAGAAGCTTCAATCCTTCGGTGTACGAAAATGGTTGTGTCAATCAATACCCACCTGCGGGGACACGAGCGGGCTAGTCCCTGCTTCCAGACTGAGACCTCCACCTTGGCCAGGCACGCCATCCATCGACGAAGCGCAGCGTTGCACAAGGCTAAGCACGTCCGTGCAGGCCTCCTCTTCCATTAGTGACGGCTCGGGAGGTGCAGGGGCGCATGCCAGACTGCGTACCTGGGTAGAAAAAGAGGGCATATTGCATGCAGCCTTCCACAACAGCACATGAAAATCTCGACGGCAACAAACAAAGGAGCTCGCGCATGACTACAGCAGTGCGTCGGTGAAACCTATGCCAACCTATCGTCATTGGTGTCACCGGCGGCCGCTCGATGGGGGACCCAGGCCAAGGGCCCCAAAGCGCCGCACGATACGATACTTGAGAGCAACCTACACGCTACGCGGTGGCCTGCACGACGGATATATATCTGCTACTGTGACAACTTCAAAGGAAGCCTCGGAATGTCATGCCGCTGCATCTGCTTGCCTGTCCCGCGGTGAGAGACTCGGCGTAGGTGCTCGCACCCCACAAGTACCCGCTGGCCGACCTCTGGGAGGACGCGTAGGAAGGGGGCTGTCCGAGGTACACTGGGAACGGATTCAGGTTCGCTGGGGAGGCCTGCCGTACAGCAGAGAGCGGGCCATGAGAGCCAGAGAATCATCACGAGAAATTACAGGTCCCGGAGCCACCACGGTAGCGACAAATCGAGCGAGGTGTGACGACAGACTACATTGACGACACCGCACGTGTTGCGACATGGCACGTCAGGGGGACCTCGAGAGCGTGTCCACAGACTCGCTGCCGAGCCCGTACTTCTGTACAACGAATGTAAAACGCCAGCTGGGCCCAATGACGGACGTCCACTCTCTTCGAGCTTCACCCTGCGGCCTACACGTATAAGCACACGATGCGCAAAATCGCAGGGATACTTCTTACCTCGCTCTTTTCTTCATCGGCCTCCTCAGGAGCGGCTACGCAAGCCAACGAGGACATCTTGAAACCCCAGTCGTTGTTGGACTGGTCCGTATGGAAAAACACGGCGAAACTGGAGAGGAAAGATAGACGCGATTGAACAGCGCAGAACGGATAGCGGAAGCGAACAAAAGCAAAGCAGTTGTCAATCACCACAACATCATTGCTACGGACACTTGTAGCGCGGTGGCTGGGTGAGTTGCACCCGCGTTTTGACCAGAAGATAAGGACAAAATTGATATCAAAGTGCCAGCTCACCTCGGTGCGTTGATGACCAGGGGAGGCCTTCCCCCTGTCCCCGGCCAGTTGCTCTCCGACCCGTTCCTACCGCCCGAGTAACGCTC
Source organism: Ectocarpus sp. CCAP 1310/34 (assembly GCA_902602495.3). NCBI lineage: Eukaryota > Phaeophyceae > Ectocarpales > Ectocarpaceae > Ectocarpus > Ectocarpus sp. CCAP 1310/34. Next base: position 131,486 of record CACKRE030001546.1, on the reverse strand, counting down.
TTCTCCGAAAAATGGACCGTCTGTGTCGGTCGCGTCCTTTGAGAAAAAACATAAAACAAAGACCATGTCACAACAAAGAACACCCCGGGGTCGAGGACACGATCGATAGAATGAGATGGTGACCTTGGCACGGGCGTCCACCAAGAATGATTGAGCAGTCAATGCTACCGACGGAGGTACCACCCAGTGAAGGAGGGTGGTACACCACACTCCAATGTTGACAAGTTCCGAAGCACGCTATTCCAGCCTCGCAACAGCAACCGCGGCACCGAGCTGTAGGGTATAGTTTCGACCAACGCCACCATGTCTACCGTGCTATTGTCCTCAACAAAGTTAACCAGCGTGCTGGCGGAAACCTCATGAACCTTGAACAAGACCAACGCGCACCTTCAGGAAGCGCACGTAATCGTGGTTCCGCTCTGTCTTTGTCATCATGTCGAAGGAGATGGTGTACGAAAGTGCCCCTTCCACACGTACGTCCCATATCCTGCGCTCGCATTCAACACGGGCAATAATTTAAGGTGCGGAAAGTCGGCAAAGTATGTCATGTAACAACTTGAGGCCAAAGTCGGAACACAGGGCATGACGGGAAGAAAAAAACGAACGACAAGGAACACACCACATGCACCGCGCGATCGTCTCTTTGCAGACCATATTGTTGACCGCCACCCCAAAAATGGACCCAACGGAACTCGCGCGAAGCTACCGTTGCCAACATTGTGTTACGCTGGAAGTGTTGTGAAGTGCTGGTGTGCAGCAGTGTCAAGGCGATGACGTTCCTCACTTGTCCACGTTGTTGGCGTACGGGTGTTGAGACTCTAGCACGTCCTTCACCATTCCTCCGGGGGTGATCATGTGCTGCGGAAGAGATGCCTCCCCGTCTTCCTCCCCATCCACGTAGATACGGCACCTGCGACAGAGCACATACGGGTTGGAGAGGCCTAGATTGAAGTAGGTGCTCACGTCTCTTTCACAGAACGAACATCTTTTACCACCAGAAATGTATCGCCCATGACCTCATCTGCCTGACACCGTACGTCTCGACCTGAACCAAGTGGGCTCGACGTCGCACGTTGGCAGTATTTTCAATATTGGGCATTACGGAACGAATCCTGAGCTTCATATCAAGAGCAAATCTTCGACTATTTCGAACTTACGGCTGAATCAAACACTGGTTATTGACCAAGACACCGGTGCGAAGCAGTCCATCATTGCAACAATCAGTTATGCCGCGATGTTCTCTACGTGTGTGATGAAGACACACACGACACGTAAGGGGGACACGCGTCACCTGTTCTTGGCCTGCACCACAGCGACATGTGTCCATACGTTCGGCTGCAGCATTGTCCTGGAGTGCACCGAGAATAGCTGGTTCTCTTCGGCGGTGGCATAGTACCTGTCCACGTAGACAAGAAAAGACGGGAGGATTGGCCATTCAAGTGTTGGTGTGGCTGTCCTTGCGGAAGGTTTCGGATGCCAACATTATCGCGGGGACGGTACTGCAAGAGTACAGAGCACACGCTTCTTTGCCGAGTACGCAAACGCTACCTTAACGCCGACAACAACACGACAAACCACTGTACATGCCCAGGACAAGCAACTATCATTTTCCCCAAGGTTTCCTCACATTAGGGTAGCGTTTCCCAGCAGCGACAGTCCAAACTGACTCCACGGCTCGTCCCGCTCATCTTGGGTGAGGTTGTTCACGCCTCCTTTCATCACCACGCTGCCTCCCACGCTTGGGTCGACCTTGACTACCTCCCACACCTGCCACCGTGTATGGCATATAAGTAAGAGTCTTCACGTGAAAACCGTATAGCCAAGCGACGCCATGCTTGGCGATGCTTGAGGCCACCTGGTGAAAAACTGTTTTTTGTCTGGGTAGACCTCGAATACTGTAAGTAGTACTTGCAGTTCAAACCGAGGAATAACTTCGTCCTCCGCGCCAAACCACTATCTACGACGATACCAGTTTATATTCCATACGAGCGCGCATGACCAGGCAATACTTCCGGCAGAAGCCTGAGAATAGGAAACCTACCAGTAGGTCATCGACCGAGGCAGGGGCGGTGTCATCCTCGGCGTTCTGAGGGAACTCCGCCATCGACCCCATTTTGTAGGTGCCGTTGAGCCCTGTCATATCCCACTCCACCCTCGCCTGAGAAAACAAAGTGCGCGATCATCAATAAGCCGGCACTCGGGTCAAGTCAATCACGCGAACACAACCACACGATGAATCAACAACAGGTACAGGTCCGGTACCTTGCATCGCCACAAAAAAACGCATGCAACCCTGAATGCAGGATTCTTCACCCAATCCCACCCGGCGGGTCTCCCAAAAGCCCAGCCCGGTAGAAATACCCATCGGAAACGAAACCTTCACCAAGATCCCGGACGCGGGGCTACAACCACTCGTTTCGATAGTTAAACCAAAAAGCAAGAGACATCCCGTTCGCTCTGCGAACAAGCATGCTTCTCCTTTCCCACTCACAGTCATGTTGGATTTCTTCAGCTCTGTCACTCTTCCAAGACCTCCCGGTCCACCGTCCGACATGTCTCCGCGAGGCCACTTGGGCCCGCGAGCAACCGTATCGCCAACCTTGGGTGGGGAATACCAAGCCCCTGGCTTCGCATCCATCGGACAGGCATCCCGCCTCAACTGTTTAAAAGAATGAGCAGTGGAGAATAACCAATACAAAACGAGGGAAGACAATTAATATCGAGACAAGCAGCCGGCTCCTGAAACCTTGAGGCTCCTGATTCCTGAAAGTGGCGTGGGTGCATACATGTATCGCGGTCATGGCCCAGGCGGGTACACTCCTCTCGTTCACGATTTCCGCGTTACCACACAGCAGCAGCCACCAATCTATATCTCGCGGTCATCGCGCGGCTACTTTCATATCTTCATAAACCTCGTATTGTCACACAGAAGCCCGATCTTCACATACCCCAACATTTGCAAAGAACGGCTGCCGTGCCAACGTAGACATGGTGAGCGAAACACACTCCATGAATCCCCCAAAGCGGAACACCCTCTGAATTTCGACAGGGAATCAACTCACCCACATAGACATGGAGTGCCGCACACTCAGGTCTCGATGAGCGGCCGCCCTCCCGGGCTCGTCTCTCCTCAACCGCATCCCGCGCAGCAACAGCGGCGTCTCTTTTGGAAGAGACGTCGCCGTTGCGCTAGCCCTACCGTCGCTGTCCTCGCCGCCTCCCCGTGTAGCCGGTGCGTCGACTACCGGCCGTACACAAGAGCTTTGGTCGGAGAACAGGTCGTCGTCGATTGCCAGGCTGGCGTTGCTGCGCTGAACATTGCATGAAGCCCTCCCCACTTGTCTGATTAGGACCGCCAGCAGCCTAGGAAGTGGGAGAGGCGCGCGTTGAGGTGCAAGCAATAGCGGTACAACGTGAGCACCCGCCGTTTGGATTTCGGGGAAAAGCTGATGTGGAATCTTGCATACATGTAGTCGATGCGTCGCTTCTGAGGCGTTCGCGTCGTGAGGGTCAAGATGAGACGACCTCTACCACATGAAACGATCGTAAACTACTCTGGAGGTACATGCCTGTGGCTGAAGCTCGTCGGCTCCTCTAGCCGTGTTTCCAATCCCTGGCCCTCTAGCCCGACACACCGCGGCAGCAGCACTTCGAATAGGCACCAAGCCGCTTTCCGCACCGACTCTTCCCTAGCACCAGGGAGGTACGACGCAAGCTCCCCGTCGCCAGCACCGTTGGCCTCGTCGAGTAGTAGCCCCTCCTCCTCCTGCAGCTCGGCCTCGAGGGCAGCGATGTCATCACCGATAGAGCCGGTGTCGAAGAACTCCTCGTCGTCGCTATCATCGCCGTCTTCGCTGTCGTGACCACCGTTGCCATTGGTGTCGTTGTCAGCATTGCTGACCAGCGATGGCTCGCAAGCGTTGGCCTTTGGTTCCGCGGGCTCAGACGGGTTGGTCGCGTTGGCATCTTCATCGGTGTTCTTGGTGTTACCGGTTTCGACCCCGCCAGGCCCATTGAAGCTCTGCAGCAGTGGCTCGAGCACCTGAAAATAACAGGAGTCGTTTGCAAACAGAGAAGCGCGAAGAGAGACATTTGATCCATCTATACTTCCCCCAAAATGCGACTACGACAACTTCTCCTATTTCCGACAACCGGGCAGTCAAGGGCCATTCCTGACTGGGGGGTGTACAGCCGACGAAAACAAAAGTATCGTCCACGGCACCTGAAGCCGCCATCGAGAAGTTGGAAGCGCAAAGCCCTCCGGACTGTGTTTCGGACATATGCGTGTTCAACATCACATCTCACCTCCAACAGATTAGACTCTTTGAGGATCTCGTGGTCCCCCAGGTCGTAATCTAGCGCCAGCGCTTGCAATGAACTGACGGCGAGAAGCCTCCGCTCCGCAGCGTGGGCAGGAGTCTCGCCCTTCTTGGGCCTCGAGCAATCCTTTCGCCGCCAAAGCAGAAGCAGTACGGCAGTGTGTGGTTGAGGTGTCATAAGGCTTCGGGAGCGGGGCGCTGAACGTGCAGTACGTTCGTTGCACACAGTGGATTGCACAGAATGCCTCAGTCTACAAAAACCTTCGGCACAGTACAAGAACATCCATTAATGTCCTGAGTAACATGTGTGTCGCATCGTCAGCTTCCAGATAGTTGGGAATACTACTGAACGCGGTAGAGAAACACAACAGCACCTTGAGAACTTGAAGGGTGCACTCGATGAGGAGCGCAAACTGCCGAGCGAGGGCCAGGTACGCGCTTGGCTCGCAGCCTTCAACGGAGCTGAGGTAGTGGACGTGCGCCCCCGGCCTGTCTTCTCTCTTGGTGAGACGAATAGACTCAGCATGCGACGAGAGCAACCACGCCTGCAAGGAAAAACGCACGAAACACGTGAGGCAGTACATTTTGCCCTTCGTGACGTGTTGCAAATCCCCACAGCAAAAATTGAACTGATCTACGAAGAACGCATTCACGAAGAATCGAGACGTACCTACGCGACACATGGGGCGCCAGGGAGTAAAGCCAAGATCGGGGCACGACGAAAAGCTATCTAGCAGCATACGTATCCAATCTCACCTTCGCTTGAGGCGATGCTGCCGCTGCCACGAGGGCTCGGGTAAGACGGAGCCCTTCAGCCCTAAGCTTCGCTCGCTGGTCTCGACACTGCCTCACCATTTCCAGCTGGCTCACGTCAGCGGGACACTGAACGAATTTCATGATGCGCTCGCTCACTGCACAGCATAGGAATCACACGCACGCGGGGACGCCCAGAGCGCCGAACACGAAGTTAGCTGTCCGCAGTACCGCCCGTGTCCTGTGCGTACTGCCGACACAAAGCGGGGCGACTTATCCCTCCCTCCCCAGGGGATATAAACACTGTTTGGATTAAGTGGCCCCACAGCGCCGGAACATGCGCTCAGAAAAACTGACGGAGAGCAGGGAAGCTCTTTCGTTCCCCGACGTAGACCGAGTTTTGTGATAAATAGTGATTTGTCGCTCTTGCACCTCTCGTAAGAGACACGAACAGGTGATGGTGCTCACCAGAGTTTTCCTTGGCCCTTTCGCGCATGTCTGCGGCCTTGCGGCGATACACGAGGATGGACTTGAGCTTTCGCATGGCGGTGGCTTCGTCCACGACTTCCTTCCACTTCTCCAGCAAGTCCAAGCCTACTCCAAGCATGTACGACGGTGTAGTGCGAGAGAAGTATAAGCACACAAACAGTTGACCGACGAGACGAATGGTTCGGTCTTTAAACTAGTCAACAGATTAGCCTCATGCAGTATGCATAGCGGCAAACGATGTGTGTTCCGAGTTGAGTCACTGAAACGTTCAGCAGCTAAGGAAGCCGGCGGATCTTTACGAAGTCGAGGGCTGTGCGCACTTCACATCAACCTGCCTGCTTTCACGACACCCTTTGGCCCGTGTGACAACAATACTGCGCCAGAAGCGCCGAATCGAAAATATTCGTGACTCTCAACGATCGGCGATAGCAAACTGAGGACAAGTCAGCCACCAAATGACGTACCTTCTGCCGGGCTGTTGCCATGGCTAGACGTCCGCTGCATACTTCCCACGCCGCCAAGCCTGGCCAGAATTGACCAGCGTCGCTTGGACTGCTCTTGGATGGACACGCGTGTTGCCTGGGATGGCAGGCTCAGAAGGAAGAGGGCTCGAGAGACGATTCGCTCGCTCACCTGTATTTGAGAGGGCGTGTCACAAGGTCGCGATCGGACCGCGGGGGAGGGGAGACAGATGTTGAGAGTGGGCACGGACAACTTGGTTGCACGATTGATATGTGCGATTCAACGACATGCTCGTCACACACGGTGACTACTCCGGAACGCCGGGCTCCTATAGTCACAGACAGCACTGCGATGCCTGTGGGAAGCGGTGCTTCGGCGGTCGATACATGCGACGCACACAGCAATCACGATCAACTCCGTGATGCTGCACACGAGGAACAAACGACGAGCAAAGACTTGTAAAGATGGGCCCCTTCCCCTGTGGCAAGTCAAGTCGCGTGGCCAAAGCAAGAATCGGCTGCAAACTCCAAAAAAAACGTCCCAATAAGGCTTGAGTCCGTTCAACCCATTGAGCAGTAAAAAGCACCTCTGCGATGACTCTCTCCTCCGCCCCCTGGTATATCGACGGTCCTCTCGTGAGGATTGGTCTCGTGCTCGGACTGGGGTCATCCAACGATGCAGAAGCCGAGCTCCGCCGTGAGGTTTCCATAGCGACCGCCTGACAACAACAGAGCGGTCGCGCGTCATTGGCGGTTGTGGTCTCCAACGTTCACTACTCGATGGGGTAGTACAAGATGTGCGTTGGCAGATGCATGGTGGTCGTCGCTCCTACGGTAGTACTCTTCGAGCCCACAAGGCCTGACTCCAAATATCGTGGCTGTGATTCTTGCTTGCCCAAGCGGCAGCAACATTAGAGTGGCGAAAAGAAAGGTTTCGAGACCATTCACAAGACAGGATCAACCTTGATTTCGTAGAAACAGGATAGTTTTCCAAGAAAACATCTATGGCGCCAGCACCACTACATGTACGTCCAAGCTTACGGAAGGGGCTATATAGCGAAACCGCCGATCAACATAACCGTCGCAACCTCATGATTATTCACACGGTTTGGTGTTGCTGCACGCACCTGCTGCCTCTGAAGCTCCATCTGGCTGTTGACGGCGTCACGCACGTCACCATAGTCGAAGAACTGCCGCATCTGTTGCCCGAATCTCCACGCCTTTGAAAGCGCCTGTGGCAACAACGCCGTCCCACAACGGACGCACCGACGATTCGCCCTTGTGTCACGTGTTGCTTCCAAAATCCCGCGCCAACGCAGCAAGTAACTCTTGACGCAATACACATGTCATGCGTTCGCTGACAACAGACAAGCATGTCATCCTGAGCGTGACGACGTGCTGCGACCTATTTTTCATTGGCACTAATAGCATTTTACCTTCGACGGTGTTGCCACCCTACCCTCCGCTAATGCCAGCGCTTCTGGGCCCAGCCCCTGGTGCCAAATCAGCGCAGCACACGTAGCGTAAACCGCCCGGTTCACAGCCTCCACAGATCCTTGGTCCTCACCGACTTTTGCTCGCATAACCTTGCACAACCTATCAAAAGCAGAACGGTGCGAGCAGCAACACCCACCGCGCGTAAGTTCGCCTACAGAGTAAACGAGTTTCCTTCACATTGCATATTCAGCAGTTTCACAACATACCTTCCGGGCCAGAAGTCATGTCAACTGCTCAAGACACATACTCTGTGGCGATGATTTATAACAGCACAGTACGTGGTCGACGACCGCGTCACCGGAGATGTTAAACGACATGTCAAAAGACAGTGCCCGATAGCGCGAAGCACGAAACTAACTGAATTGACGACCCGACGACAACTCGTCAGACCTCCAAGGGTGCGTTTTTCCTATCCAAGGTAACCTTTGCTTGAGTATTTTTTCTCATCACATGAAAATAGTGACGATAAGAGGGCTCTTTCCTTCAGAAATGCATGAGCAACACAATCAGCCCTTCACGAACTTCGCTCCAACGGGCGCTCAGTCACAATGGTCGTCTCGGATAACGAACTAATGCACTTACGAGCTGCCGCCGGTCCCCTCAAGCCTGTCCACGACTTCCTGCAGCAGTACGAGCTCTGGGGAGGGCGGTACATTTGTTGCCAGCGACGGCACGGCTGCTCCAACATCTCCCACGGATACCTCGCGAGGCAACCCCCCTCCCGCCGGCACACGACCGGCCGAAGTAACTCCATCTGCTGTTGGCGTTACCGTTGACGTTGACGTTGACGTTGACGGCAGCGTTGTCGCAGGGCTGGCAGCGGACGTCGGAGAAGAGCCGACAGCAGCAGCAGCGGCAGCGGCAGTCTCGGGCGACACTGCCCCAGCTAAGAGGTCATCTTCCATCCTGCATGAGCGGAGCATACGGGATGGGCAACACGCACGATGCTCAGCAGGCATGTAGGCGCGTGTAGGCAACGTGTGACTCACATGTGGTGGTGCGAAGGTCTCCTCCCAATCGCGCTTGCTCGAAGGAGGACAAGGAGTAGGTTGTCTCTTCGAAGACAGCATGGTAACAATAGCACAAGGGCACGTTTTGTTCCGGTTCAGTCCACCGTCTACAGCGGTGTTAACCCTCTGCTGCCGTGAAAACACGGAACGCGGTAAACCCACACCTGTGCTAAAGCTCACCATGGGGCGTTGTCGTCCTCGGCTTTGCCTCCCCAAGGCTTGGAGATCACGAGGCACCCCGCAAGAGCCGCTCCGGCCCCTGCCAGTTGCCGGTCTACGCCCAGCAGCCAGTAGCCGCCTCCGTCCCTGCTGCCAACCTAAAATACAAACACCCCGCGATGGCATGAGTCGCCGGAATGGGACGTTGGGGTCACTGTGTTCACACGCAGAACTCGTGCCTGCTGACAAGCGGAGCAAATCAACTTTGCCCTAGACTGCTATATGTAGGCAAAAATGTACGGTAACAGCGAAGCAGCAAACTCTCGTGAAGACAGTTTCATCTATATTGATGGCAGAAAAGGTAAGCCACCAAAGGAAAGATCTACACAATATGGGATAGATACCAAAACAAAATTGCGTCTCGGCAACCGTTCTGACTGCATTGGATTGACACCGAGTTCAACGCGAAGCGGTAAAAGCAAAAGGAAAAACGACTTTTTCATTACTCATCAGCGTTTGTCCCATGACAACTCGATACAATTCGCTTTCTTGCCGCATGATATGCGTAGAAAGAAGCATTTGAGTGAGCCCACATTCTTCAACTCGGCTGAGGCAGTGAACTTCCAGCCCCAATCTTCGTTCGATCCGTCCGTCCTCCACTCAATCCAGCATCTGAAATTTACCGCGTATTTGAACACGGCAATACAGTCGAAGCGAAAATGCCAACGTCATGCACCGTCCGATGTTGCGGGCATCGGTTGGGGTCGAACCTTGAACAGCGTTTGGCAACTCATCGTCAGAATGAAACGCGTCGGATATTCAAGGCTGAATGTCCACCGAGCGATGTCCCGTATAGCCTGTCTGCAACGATGACGCCAAAAAAATGACGAGTACATAACGGCACTACCGGAAGCTCGGTCTCTTCCAAAAAACGAAGGAAAAGGATCGAAAAACTATACTGTGATAGGCCCAAGCTGATCGTACTCTCTCCTGGCCACGCACGATGCACGGATTAAGCAGGCCTACCTGTCCGCCTCGATCACTAGCGGATCCCTGCCGCCGAACCCCGGGAAGTTGCAAGAGCTCCCGGTGCCCGAGAGCCTGGGAATTCTCGGATGCCATGACTCCGTCTTCAACTCGTCCTTCCAAAACACCAAATAGTCGTACCTGCAGAACAACCGAGCGACAGCAGGTTGCCCAGACATCACCCGGCTTACGCTAAAAAGCACTTGCTACCACACACCAAAGTTATCCTCGTATTCTAGCAGCACATTACATAAAACACGTTTTCGTGGACAAAGGGCAAACTAGCTGTGCGGAAACGAACGTGTGCTATTTAGCTACCTTTCAATTGAGCCGGCACGAGCCAACAAAAAAAGAAATGTGGCAATACAATGGCCTCGTTGTCGCTAATGCAATGTTTAACAAATGTACACCACACATACCCCTCTTCTGTGCGCGAGCGTTCATCAAACGTCACCACCATCCTGGCAGCGCCTTTGATCTCCAGAACCAGGGTCTCATTCGTCAGCGCTTCGTAGTTGTGCTTGCTCTCCATCACCTTGCGGAAACACGACGGAAATCGCGTGACAAAAAACTCCGAATGACATCGATGTTCGTAAGCCTTTCTACTGGCACGAGGCATATAGTTTATGAGCCTGGTAGAGGGTGGCCCGAACACGAACACGTTCATAGTGGCCTGGCTGCTGTTATTCAAGCCCAGAGACCACCACCGTAGAGAAGCTCACCACAGACTTGTTGACGGTGCCCACGCCCTTTCTAACCCCGGCCACGGACAGTCGGTCCTTTGGTACCCTCTCCAGCAACTTGGAAACCATCGTCATCACTCCCACGATCTCCCGTGCCATGGTGCTCAAGCGCCCCTGTATCGATGGGGGAAGGGTGTTGTTATTCCGGTCGGGCGTATATGATCCCACTCACCCTAACTAAATCACGAGTCCGGTAAATCACGCCTTGGCCGATGCACGGCGATGGATCGACACCAACTCGCTCACGGGGCAGGAAAATCACTTCATGTATCGGTTGACGGCTTGACTCGCCGTGTCAACTCTGTCAGGTACCATCAACTCCCAGGCCTGTCGTGCCAGTCAGATCAACAGCGCTTGTATTACCGAGCGACAGTATATCGACAAACAACGGTAACAGTAGATAGTGTCAAAAGGCGCTAGTTTTGCTGCTAAGCTCCAAGCGAAGCCGGTAACCTCATGAGATATACACAAGCCTCATGGCCGGTTCTTCCTTGTTGCAAATAAAACAACGTAATATCGGGCTAAATTGGCCACAAACCACCGCCCAAGCTGGTCGACCAGCCAAGTACAAGCTGTTGATTTGACGATGTCAAGTGCAGTTTTGCTTGCCTGTATTTTAGTGCCGTGCTTTTCCGCCAGCAGTGTCAGCGATGAAGCCACCATAGGCAAAAGTGCTCCCAATGGAGACTCCTGAGGGTGCGCGTATCAATGTTCAGCACGAAGCGGCGGTGATTAAGAACGAAGTTCAAGCGCCAAAAAACGAGGCACCCTGACCTTGCAGCCACCAATGGCGTATACCGTTCAGCCCTTGGGGTAATTTAATACGACTTAACATTGGGCTGCGTCAGAGTCGAAGCTTCACGCACTACCCCAGACACCGGTTCTTTCCGCTCATCTACAAACGGGTGAGCGGGTGAGAGTCAAGACTAGGGCACCATTACCCTGCCTGGACGTCCTCACCTGCAAGATGCGGTCAGCCTCCTCGGACAAGATTCCCTTGCCAGCCGAGACACCCTCACCAATCGCGTCAGCCGTCGCCGCAGCTTGGGCTGCCAACGCGGCGCATGACCTGATCGATCAACGGGACACAAGGCAAGGGGGTCGAGAAGGGACGTAGCCGATGCAGGATCAGGCCCGGTGGGGGGTAATCCTGTTTAAAACACAAGCGAACCTTCCGTGAACCCCCACAAAATCACCATCAGAAAGACTACGAAAGCCTTCGACAACTTAGCGTCTAACACGGACGCGTACCCGCACCAAAAGTGGGCGACAAAAGGCCAACCTGACCGCTCTGCCGTAAACTTCAAGCCCGTAATGGTGCTATATATTGTCCGATTGAATTGAAGCGCTCACCTGCATAAGGCCGTAATGAGCACGACCAGAGTGCTGGGTGCCGATACATCCTTGCCAAGCCATGTCCCAGTCACCGTAGCTAGAGCATGCGTCGAGTCAAGCCCAACGGCTGTACCATTAGTAGCGCTAGAAACATTCGAAGCCGCTGCTTTCCTGTTGGTGTCACCGCTGGCGCTGTTGGCCGTTGTTGAATGAGTAGGAAGAGGCGCGAGTCCCATCGCTTCCAAGAAGCAAGCAATTTCTTCTTCGCAGAGCATGTCGAAGGCTTCAAGATCTGACTCCATGATCACGCAATCCGCGCTGAGGGAAAAATAGGTGCAACACGCAAGAGGATAGAGCGGCGTAGACGTTGATGGTCGTGAGGTTGGTCAGGAGGCCACCATGTGTTGGTCATCGGTACACAAACAATTCGGCATTGTACGGGTGCACTCAGCTGTGGTTGCAACAGCATTTTCCGTACCCTCTGCCCATGGTGAACCCACATTGGTCCCCAAAACAGTGTCATCTCATCTCAAGAACCAAACTTCAACACGCCTTGCGGAGTATGTAGGCCAACACAGCAACACCAATGCGATTCCGAACACACCTACTAAGGAGCTGGTTCATCAACCGTCCCAGCATCTCCACCGCAGCCTCCCCCACTCCTCCCGTCAAAGCGGTACCATCTTCCACGCTTCTCCGCCCTGAATTCCCACGATCCCCTGTATTCTTTTCTCGGGAGCGGTGTTGCAACGCCTTGATCCTGGAAACCCCTTCAGCTGTGGCGACAGAGAGCAGTAGGCATTGCAATTCGTTCGCGGATGGAGCGGGGGTCGCTACCATCGCCGTCGCCGCCTTCGCGACATCGTCTTTCCCGGGCAACACACCCTCGTTCTTGGGAGTGGAGGCCCCGGTCGCCGCGATCGGCGGGGAAACGACGAAAGGGTTTGGTTCGTTGACTTTCGCGGAAACATTGGGTCGCACCACTATCTCCACCAGCTGACCGGGGTCGGACATCCGGCGGAGCAGAAGCTCTAGAACGGTCTCTCTTGCTGGGCTCAGGCCGTCGCTATATAGTTTCGAACAAACACGAAGCAAGCGGGCGAGCGGGAGTGAGTGAGGTGACGTTTCGGGAACGCGGTGTCGATAAACACCGCTTCGTCAAGTGGCACCTCCGATTCCGAACGGTGTTCTTGTTTGCCTCGAACTGTCCGTGCAATGTCAGCAATTTTCCATCTCCACGATACAGCCGCTAAGGTCGTCCAACGCCTTGAACGCCGCAACAAAAAAAGGAACATCGATCCGTAACTCGCATTTGCTACCTGCCGCACGGTCCTTGCCTCTCAACTGGCGAGCTTCGATTTGGGTTCACACACGAACTTCATCCGCGACGCATAACAATACGTCCGTTAACTCAGCCAAGTCATATATACTGTACCAGCTGAGCAACTCAAGTGCGATTCGTTCCACACGGTTTTACTCTAGGTCCCGCCTGTGTATGCTAGAAAAGGGCTCACCTGAGATACTTGGAGAGATACCTCGCCAGCAGGCTATACCTCTGCGCGCACGAGGGGAAAAACAAGTCCATGCCCGTCACGAACAGCCGAAGGCACGCTTTCTGCAACAAATCCTGCCGTACCCCCGCGCTCCCCACAGCAACCGCTCTTCGCCCTCCGGCATCAGCACAACCGCCTCCATCACCGCCGCTGTGGTCAAGGGCGGAGGAGCCAACGCTGCCGGCGCATGACACCCTGCGGACCGCAGTGCCGATATCGGCAGCCGAGGGAGTTGATGCCGAGGCAACCCCTGCAGCCTTGTCTTTCGACCCGAGGCCCTTCTCGTCGCTCTGCTTGCGAGGCGCTCGGACAGAGGGATGCGGCGTCGGCAGTGGTTGCGTGCTTCCTTCTTGCTCCCCGACCTCCGGTCGGTTTTGGTCGATGACGGCAATCAGAACACTCAGTAGAGGGCCCAGTTTGTCCGGGGAAAACGAAGCCAGAGCCTGGAAGACAGAGAGGGCAAAGAGAAACGATAGGGGGAGCGTTGCTCGAAGCGTTCGGGGGTACGTGTTGCGTGCGGGGAATGAATGGTCTGTTGGCCTCACAGCAACTAAGGGTGTACGGCAACCTCTTATTCCGGTGGAATTTACACCCTCTCCACGCAATGAACTTCCAATGGCGCAACAGCCCAAGCTGGACGCGTTGCTGTACTTTACCATTCCTTCGCAATGTAGGCTGCGTAAATGTTAGGCAAGTCTCTTGATTCGAAAAAGATAGTAAAATCCTTTGAGTGTAACAAGTCAACTCCAAGCTGCTATCATGCCATGTACCGGCTTCTCAAACGCACCGGTGAACCGCGTTGGGGCTCGAAACACGACGAACTACACGCTTCGGTCACTTCAACGAAACTCGCAAGCAGGGCTCATTGTTACTAATTTTCGCTCACCGCAGCCGGAGTAGAGCCTCTCAGCAGCTGGAACATCAGGTTGGTGAGGATGTTCACCGCCGACAGCACAACCGCTGCGTCCAGCTCCGCCTGTCCCACACCACCGTCAACATCTACCTCCTTCGTTACCGTCTGTCCACCCCTTCCGCGAGCAGAACTTGATGCGGCAACCTCTGATGCTACGTGCTGTGATGGTACGTCCGGCTGCTGCTGCAGGAGGACCGATTCGTGCCTGAGAATAAGCGTGACGAGGTTGTCGAGAGTCTCCTTCGACACGTCCACGCACATTGGCACCTTTCACGATGAAGCCGCCCGAGGAAGGGGTAGAGGGAGAGGGTGAGAGACACAAGCAACATTGATCGTCGGTTTTCAATTTCCGGCCACAGAACAGCAGGCTTTAGTGCAGCTCGCGTGACGATTTTTCGGAACCATCTTCAACAAACGCAAAACAAACCCTTTCGATCAAGTTTGAGAGGCAACGGGTCAAGAGGCTCGTAGCAAGGGGTAGCGCATCTTACCTTTGGGGCCGGTAGACGTTGCCTGACGGTGGCACACCCCTGCTTGGGCATTCGCAGGACCTGGACACGTCGAAAATGACTTGAAGGGTTATGGTCGAGGGGGGACTGTCTCAATCTGTACACAAGAGAGGAGCACGCGAACAATGTAACCACTAGTCCCGTGCTGATGACCCCTCTAGAGGAAATTCGGTGCGCGACATGTGAAACATAGAAAAACACGAAAAATCTAAACCGTTGAAGTCCGCCAGCCGGTTGAACGTCTTCCGTCTCTCGATTCTTGACCGGCCTCGCATGTTAACAAGTGCCAGCCGCCAACCGCCATCACGTTATTTCCGCTCGGTCTGCTCAGTCTACGTCGCCGACAAGCTCTACCGGCAGCAATGCACACACAGATTACGTCCAGGTTGTTCGGTACCTGAGGTACTGAGCCTGGGCTGGCGCCCCTCCGGCCTATCATCGCGAACGAGCTGCGCTTGTGCATGCCGAGCGCCGCAATCTCTGTGGTCCCGGCCCCCATGGACAAGAGTGCTCTTTTGGCGGAGTTGCCGAGGTTTCCAGAGCAATCCTCCTGCACGGCTATCAGCACCTGGTGTTGATCGGTGTATACGATAATCCGGGTTAGCTTCGACGCATGGCGACAAATCGATGTCGCGACAACCCAGCTAGCTCGACGATTTCACTCAACACTATACAACACGACACTTGACACTTTCTCCGGCGGAAAAATTGGCGGTTAGGAACTTTATTCCACACATCCGGGTGACAATTGTGTTGTAGTCAAAATCTTCATCACCGGCGGTGTGTAATCTGTGCGGGGTGGAATGTTCAGTGATTCCATGGTGATTCAGAGTAACTATTATGTTTTGCGTTCATGTTGATCCGCTGAAAAGTATTCACCCGGTGTGATATCTGCGTGAAAAGACGGAAACCACGAGCCTGACACATACTTTAGTAGATCCAATACGGCCGTCTACGTACCGTGCGGCCCTGGGGCACATTGTTGAGGTAGTCCGCGAGCCGGTTCGAGGCGTGCTCAGATTGGTGAGTGGCGAAGGTCGTTGCGGCTTGTCCTCCTGCATCCAGAGTCTCCGTCAGGACCAGGACGTTCATGCCTGGCTCCTTGCAACTCCGATCCTCTCCCCTCACCAGCAGCCTGGAAAAGTTCCCGTCGTCTTTACCGCCGGAGGCGGCTTCCAGCTCGCACCGCACCCGGGGCTCGGCAACATCCTCCTGCCGGGAGCACGAACCACGAACACGAAGAGAACAGCTAATTCGGTTGAAGGTGTTTGGGTGTCTGGGCGTCAGTACACAGGACACGTCCCCACCCCGAACGCTGCGCTGTAAATAATCAGCCAACACAGAAAATGTTGAATGTTCCATCTTCGTCCTCTTCACCGATATACGTCCCAGATGCTCGTTTTTGCTCACAAAGGCTCCCCAGACGTCAGTGCAAAGAACCCGAACCACGGCCACGGAGGACAGACAGCACATCGCACCAAGTGCACCACTGTGCCGAAGCCGCAAGCCACTTTCTCAAGACAACACTGTTGTGTACTGGACACGTCCACAAACAAGCGTTGACTTTCTACGTGGCTCAGCTGTTACAAGTACACCATCGACGACCCCACACGCAAAAAAAAAAAAAAGTCACCTCTGGGGGCCCGTACGGCTCGCCGAGTCTTTCCAGATAACCCAGCAACAGAGCAGCGTGCCCCCTTGCGCACAGCACCGCCTTGTCACCCCCCTCCTCTCCCGAACCAGCAGGGCCGTGTAGATCCAGCAAGCCAGCCTCCTCAAGCCCCTCGACGCGGTGAGAAGGGGACGAAGAACCCAGCATGATTCGAGCCCAGGCCATTCGCTCGGTGGTGTCCGACACTTTCCCCGGTGCGGCAGAGTCCAGCGACATGGTTCCCTCGCCCTCCGAAGGCACCACTCCGCGTGGAGACAGCAGTGTTGATGGCCGTGAGCCCTCGGGAGGGTTTGGTCGAGGCGGCGCGAAGATGGGCGCTAATCCGTCGTTTCGCCACCGACAGAGCTGTCGGGGGAGGGACGAGGGAGATTCGCGGGAACATTCCAAGGCACATGTGCACACGAATTCCTCGGTTTAGATATCTACTTCGTTTGGTTGAATATTCTCTCCGTGCGTTGTTGTGACCTTTCCTCTGAGGATTAGTTATCCTACATGTCCAATCGACGACAGCGTGCACCACCTAGCTTGTTGAGAACAGCGCCATGACTGAGTATCGCCCTAGACTCCCCCCACCCCGAAAAAATTATGAGTTTGCTGATCCCGACGTCGCTGACGGCCAAATTCCAGGCCACAAATGACCAGCAGTAGCCATATCTCCAAGCTAGTATGCCGCCTTGAGAGACAAAGTCAATACTCTTACTCTCGACGAACCACAGGTAGGCGTTCTTCTGTCGTAGGGAGAGCCTCTACGCTTCCGGTTCAATACTGTACATATCGGGAAGCAAGTATTTCTACCGTTGCGGGACATCCCCGCTGTTCCTTTCTACGCTGCACCTTCTTCAGGATGGAATCCCACCCCCACATGACGTTGTTGCGGCGGTCGTACCCCAGCCCAGTCGGAGCAAGGCTTCCTGTAAGCCTGGAAACCCAAACGGCGAGTGTTCGTCGCAAAATAATCAAAGTGAAACGTTCGTTGGACGTCAACCAGCACTACACGGGGAACGATCGCGGGAACACATGAACGCAGAGAAAGCCAGCGGTGACAAGCTGTTCACGCTCCCAGTGCAGTTAAATATGACATAATAGGACGGGGTGCCTGCCTGTTGCACTTGAAGTGGGTAAAAGCAAAGAGGGATCCAGAATGTTGCGAGATCGAGCATGAAATACGACGCCAGTTGGGAGTTGCGACCACTTCTGTAACGCTCACGAAACGCGAGGTCGTTCTGCCGTCGCAATGAACTTTTTCCGGCACATTCTCCATTGTCTAGCAATCACCCTATCAACCATGCACACAGCGACAAAAAAACAGACAGATGGAGGGCCCAAACCGAAGTGAGACTTGTTCTGGCGCTGTTTTACATCCGTATGCTGCTGCTGATGTAACAAGCCCCACCTAACGTCGAATTCCATGTCTTCATCCTGGTGTGTGGCGCTTAGCGCCTCCTCGCCGCCGGATCTCGAGAATGCACCAGAACGGCATCGCATAGCGACAACGGCTGTGTCTGCGAGCAGGAACGACGGGAAGCACGGCACACGGCGAGGAAAAAAGCAGAACGGAAAATGTCAAAAACTCTGTCCCGAGTTGTGGATTGTAATGCAAAGCGTGGCTTGGCTTGCACAAGCTCCTTCCTCGGGTCCAACGGCGGTACGAGGGCATCTACTCCCTCCATGTTCTCCAGAACAACGCGCACAGCTCACGAATGCACGGCCGACCTTGCACAAGTAACACTTGCGCGAGCATCGACTCCTGTGTTCCGTCTGCGTAGCCCACCTGCCGTCCTCTTTACCACTCCGGAGTCTCTGTGAGTGAGCATGACTAGTCTCTCTCCGTCGCACAACATCGCGTTCTGGTGGAGGTCCGTCTCGTCCATGCCCCACGCTAGCGTAGCGGTCCTCACGAGGCGATACCCGTCTTCTGGGTCCAGGAATAATAACTCCAGCCTTCAAAACGTCCAAATAAAACAAAGGAAAAGGGCTGTCGAGAGGCCGCCGACATGCGCCAGCCGTGGCTTCTCTTTGTAAGTGGTACAGAATAATCGCACGCTGCTGTGTTTTTGCGTGTGACGGTTTTGTAGGTCAGACAAATTCCCCTCACGCTGCAGCCGGCGAGCGCAGATGCCAGGCAAGGCGAGGGCTGTCAACGCACCAGCGAGAGGAGACACAAAGAGCCACAAAGATGCTTGTTAGGCACCTTGTTGGAGCCACGATGCTATGCCATACTGTAGGACATGTCTCGCTTCGATCTCGTTTCTGTGGCGAAAGAAATAGAACAGAAAAAACGCACCTGCGTGGAGAGTCATCATCACCCAACGCCGTTGCTGCCGCAGCCGCAATATTCGGGTCGTCTCCCTCTTGCCCGCCTTCCGCCGGGCACACGAGGATGATGTGCCTCGAATCAGTCGTCATGGCGGGAAACGGAAACCCGCCTTCCTCCTCCTCCCGACACAGACCCTTCGGGACTTCCTCGCTTGGGCCGGTTGCCGACAGCCGGGTCAGCAAGCACGAGGGGGGGGGGGTCGCTGCTGAAGGCGCTAGGGTGTAGCGGACGAACCTGGCGAAAACGGTACGATGGAAGAGGAAGCCAGCGGATCACCTAAAATAGCGCTTCCGGATAAACTGTCTCTGCATGGACGTGTCTTGAGTGTCTGAAGATGACGGCAGGAAACGCGTACGACCTCCGGCTGATAGAGTTTATGAAAGGTCACGGTGGGCGCTACGACTTTGCGGGAGGGGCTCGTACAAGTGTTGGCTTGCATTTAGCTCCGCGAGGTCCACGGCTGTCCCCTTTAAGGAGTGGATTCAAAACAAATCATTGTGACGAAAGGGTGTTTGACACTGATCAAAAATAACTCGATAGAGCGAAAGGGTGCTATTGTACGGAAACAGGGCGCTCTGCTGCCAATGTAGAAGCTCACCCACGACGGGTTCACGGCACAAAACCACTTGACGCACCGGCCTCCAAGCGTGAATTCCAACAACCAACATGCGTCAATCTCAACTTTCAGATGGTGTTCGGACATCTCATGTATGTGGCACCTTCCTCCTGTGTGGCCCAGGCTGATACCTTCCCACATGCGAAGGTGTAGACTGACGCCAGAATGGATGGGACGAATAACAAAACACACGTAGATAGACACGTGCACAGCAGGAGGGTCAGCCGCACCTTGCGATGTTGGTTACGCCTTCGGCTGCCGTGATCTTCGCCGAGTACTCGGCCGTTCCTTCCTCCTCCTGCTCATGTTCGGAGGCTATCCACAAGCCCAGGGTGGTCCAGGTGTTCCCACTCAGCGACGTTTCCACCAAAAGGCTGTTTTTTGTTTAACGGCAGGCACGGCCGAAGGCGAGGATAATGATCTTGTTCGTGACTGTTTGGTAGACAAAGCCAAATTCGAACGTCACCGATTCACTTGGTGGTGGTACTCAAGACTCAAGATGGAGGTATCCGTGCACAGGCAAGAGTAAACACGACACTTTCACCTATCGTCGTATCATATCATGTCACGTAGACATGGGCAAATATTTAGTGAGCTAAGGGTCAACAGGCCCGGGGATCCATGGCACTGAATCGTGGCGGTTTCCGACACAATGCTAACGTGCATCGACAAGGGAGAACAGGAGAACAGCCAGCCCTTCCACCAAGATCCAGCAGAAAAAACAGCTTTAGGAACGATCCCTTTATACTCCACGTCATGTCTGCTGCTCGGCAAACCCGTCCCCTCAGCGCAGTCTCACCTCTGCATGGCGATGGAAATCCCAGCACCCGGGGACGGGAACAGCTCAATCCCTGCCCCCCGAACACGCCTCACCAAACCCAGGTCGACAACGAGGACTCTATCGCGGTCCGACGGCGCGAAGGAAAAGGCCACATCGCTGGGCGAGCTTCCGCCCGAAGGGAAAGGCAGTCGATCCGATTCCTCGCGCACAAGAAGGTTGTTCTGCGACGCGAAAGACGGACAGGTGTCACATTAGCGTGCGGGAATTAAATTTAGTACGGAGGAGGGGGGGGGGGGGTCTGTTACGACTCG
>CACKRE030001546.1:66619-104551 GCA_902602495.3 Ectocarpus sp. CCAP 1310/34 | reverse complement strand
CCCCCCCCGCCCACCTTGTGCACCCGCTTCGTATCGGCATCCCAGACGTAGACATACACCCCGTCGGTAGCAGGGTTACAGCAACCCCCGCCTGCCGCCGCCGCTCCATCCTTGGGGCCGTTCCCGCCACTACCACCAGCGCCTCGCCGGGCACTCGAGGGAGTCGATCCACTTGTGCCTTCGGCCTCGGTGTCCAGGCGTGCCGGGAAAGACGCTGTCCAGGTGCCGGGTTTAGGGATCGAAACCTATACCGCAACGTCGGGGGTGGGAGAACACGCACATGGCAAAAAAATATTGTAGACGAAGCCACCAACGTGAGATGAGAGCGATGGTGTTGGAGCCACCCAAAATTCTCAAGCTCGAGGCACAAACAGGTACTACACCTCATCCCACTATCCTAGGATAGACACACCGTAAGCAAACAAGCTTTCAGATTCCGCAATGAAGCACGTCACAGAGTCAACAACACACACTAGAAGAAGCAACACAAGAAACGGTCGGTAGCCGTGCGGCCTGCTGCGGCGCCACGGAAGGAAAGAGGCCTCGCCCGGCTGCCCACTCCGGCAGAGAAAATCAAGCCCCACCTTGGGAGGCGTGGAGTGGTTCCTGAGTTGCTCCAGGGGCCCGCTAGCGGAAGGGGGAAGTGCCGGCGCGTCCCGTTCCAACAAGAGCATGGCCACCCGGAGCACGTCCGACACGGATCCCGTCGCAACCCCGAGAGACAGGAGCAGCGCCACAGCCTACCCGGACCGATTGAGCCGTGGGGGGGTTACGCGAACCGACGAAGGGGGACGGGAAGAGGGGTGGGGGGCGAGAGAGGGGGGGGGTACGCCAAACGTTTCACTTTGCTGCATAAGGGATCGAGGCTACGTCGAAGAGGGGGTGGGTAAGCGTAGTCGAGCATAGAAAAGAGCAATCAGGCCATTCACGCTGCACCATAGGTTCAGAGAAACAGCTCGTATCATACATGTTCATGTTAAAGCAAAAGAGCTCACGCGTTGAAAAGAACGGCACACATTGACTTTGAGTACAGGACCGGAGCAGAGGGCGCGACATGTTTTCTTGCTGCCCAGGGAAGACACGAAGCTACGAAGTACATGTTTCGTGCGTGCCACCGCAGGAAAACCGTTGAAAGCACCTAACCGCGGCAATAAATATCGCCACAAGCTCGCCCGAAGTTGTAGTATGATCAAACAGGTACCCCGCGGATCTCACACACGGTCACCGTGACAGGCGGCAGGTGAAACTGTCAAGCAGGGAGCCTGTGCTTGGACAAAAAATTAGGGTTCTGAAACGACAGTGGCATGACTACAACGTCGGGCGTACTCAGTCTTCGTCGCGTTCGGTCCGGAGTGTGTCTGAACGTGATTTTGAGAGTTGGGCCAAAGTATACTATACCTGCGTTCTCTCGTCCTTGGACGACCCGCTCTCGACAGTCGCCACCCTCTCAGCCACCTCACGTACTTGCGTCAAAGTCTCGAGGTACGCCGAGGACGACCCGACCTGCAACGGGTCAAAGCACCAAACACCAACAAAGCGTAGGCGCCAAAATCCGAGCGTTTGGACCCAACCTCCAAATGGCCTCTCCGAAACAAAAAAACATGCTTCTAAAGTTTACAGTTTAATAAAAAAAAAACACAGTGAATATTTCCGTGGAAACGGATGCATATACAGGTAATGGCAACGTGTAAAAAACATGGAAACCTGCCCGAGGCCACTTGGCAATGGCAACGGAGAAAATATGTGCTTGCAAGGACACAACACAAACCCGATATTTGTACAATCAAGCATGAACAACGAAGAGCGTTCATTCCAGAGCCACGTGTACCTGTCCCAGAGCGAAAGGTGCGGATGCCTGAAAGAGATCCATGAGGGTTTGCGCCATGCTCGCGAACAACCCTGGGACCGTGGCGCGAAGGGCCCCCATGAGCGTGAGAGACATGCGCATCGAAGCTGAGGTCAGGATTGCGGCTGGGTCCGACTCTCCCCGTCCCTGTAGCGGTGGAAAAGACAACAACGTACACACAGGCACGCCAATATTGTGTGTTAACTCGAGGTGCGGCTGAGCGAGCGATGCCGGCTCTAGTTAGTTTGCACGCCGCACAAGAATCCACAGGCAGTGGAGGGAACTGCACTATAATACAACTACTTCTTCCTCGCCCATCAAACGGAAGCGATTGGGCTGGGTACTGCACCCACCCACCTACCTCTTCGGTGGAAGAGGGAGGGAGAGCGAACGCCGATGAAGCAGCCAACGCTCCGGCGCCTCCCTTGCCACCCGCCTCCGCCTTCATCCTTCTCATCGTACGGAATGCTTGCCGCATGAGAGCCACATGTATGCGCTACATGCGAGAGCGAGTGCATGAGAGGGAGCGTTGGGGGGGCGGGGGGGGGGGTTGAGCTGGAAATAGACCGATGAAAGCCAGACACTTGAATAAGGCCAGGCATGGCACGAGACGCGTGGGGCAGGTATTCAGTACATCCAACTCCCGCTCCCAAGCGTATTACAAGTCTGGTTGCACCCGTCGCCAGAAGCGAACGCATTCGCAATCTCTGGAGTCGCACCTCAAAACGATGGTACTTGTATCACGCAACCACACACGCACAACTTGAAAGCGTCATCCGTTTGTAGCCGCACGAAGACTGACGTCTTTTCATTTAGTCACCGGTTATAGCGCGGCGTATGCTAACAGAAAAGACATTCGCGCGCACGCGCACACCTGAAACAATCTTGATCGCATCCGGGTCGTCGTGGAATGCGTCGAGGCTCGCAAGTAGCTCTTTCCAAGCAGGGGCGGGAAGTCCTCCACGCTCGTGCCCTCGCCGTTGCCCGTGTCCGCTCCCGCTGTTCCGCTAGGCAAGTCTTGCGGTCTAAGCAGTTGCAGCATGCGTCGAACGGCGTCTTGTCCGTGCAAGCCACCTACTGCTCCGACGTCGGCCTCCACTGACAGTCCGGGGGAGTCGTCATTTCCCGGGACCTTACGGGGGGAGTACGGTGAGCGAGTGGCAGGATCAGAGGAGGACTATGAAGAACAGAGGTCTCGGCCAAGGGCTCGATATGACTGTTCGTGATATTAGTGCTCCTCAGCTATGGATAAGCTCTCCTCCTCTATATCCCCCCCTGCCCCTACCGGGATGGCATCAGGGAAGCGGCCTCGACTGCCTTGGATGGCGCAACTGTTTCATCTGCACCTAACGTCCGCAATGCAAGGCGTCTGTAAGGTGACACATCCTTGTTTTGCCACGCCCTGTCGAAAGCACGATGTGGGCTCTCCTACAGCCCATTTCCCTTCACCACTTGCCCACAACACTGCACCTGAAAGATGTCATACTACCGTACTCCGAAACCTAGGCTGGCCTGACGTTAGGTACCTGTTGACACCTCCCTCTTACCGGAAGCATCTCAGTCCCTTCATAGGGCGGAAGGCTGGAATACTCCTCTTCCAAGAAGTCGCCGTTGAACAGCATCGACCCTTTAACCTGTGACAGCGATTTAGCAAGGCGGTCACTCGAAAAGTTTCAACAGTGCGTGTAGGGATGAGCAGCTGGTCTACCGCACATGAGCGACTGCCCAGCGAGTTTGAAACCTTCTTGCTTTGCGACATTCCAAAAAGCAGTAAGCAACCAATATCCCCCCGGCGACTGCACAAACAGAGGTACCTCTACCACCCCGCCTAGCAGGGAAAATACATGCTGGCGCGTGGGCAACGCAGACAAATCTTCCGAACCCCTGGTACCAGGGGAAAATGATAATGTTCGACTGAGAGCAGGACGACGGGTGCTTACCAACCCAAACAACCCGACACAAAGCTATCCATTGGGAAGCGCTAGGTCACCTACTGTACGTGGGCAGCCTAAGCCGCGGCGCAAGAGGGGGCTTGAGCTAGCTTGCTATACGCGTAAGCCTAAGGGGTAAGGGCTAGGTCATCCTACGTAAGGCTAAGCCGCGGCGCATTAGTGGTAAAAAGTTACCAGTAGGTTACACGAGCTGCAATTTTCTGAGCAACCATACTTCGACAAGTAAAACATGACTTTTTCGGCCTACAGTAGTCGGGAACACTACTACAAGGCAGAGAGAGGTGCGCTATGCCACAGCCGAACGTACGTAAGCATGGCGTGTGCTTTTCCTCGGACGGAATGGATCAACAAGGCCTTTCGCATCGCTCTTCCCCCATCGTTCTGAATTGATACGCATGTTCGGGACATTTCCGCTTCTTCGTTCTGGTGTAGAACAGCATTGGCGTGACATTCCTGGTCTTCAGGGACGGACTACTGCTGTTGTGTACATCGCTCTCATGATGATGCGTGCACGTGTGCACCCAGCGTGTTGCTTGTACAGGCCTACTGGTACTGCTGTCGCGGTAACTTGTCCATGTATTGTACCGTGGTCCCCTGCTGCTATTGTATGGATTTCTCTGTTATTCTAGATCGTCGAGGCATCTGCGGTTGACTTCGTGCTGTGCCCCGCGGCCGTTCCCCGTATGCATACAATACAAGGCAGGAACAGCAGTTATGCGTACGCTCAGGTTCATATACATCAAACGTAACGTGCAGGCACTTGGTGCATCGCCGTGCACTCACCAGATGGGTATGGAGCATCAGATAGGAAAGGCTGTGCCGAAAACAAACAAACTTCTGTGAGGTTTGCATACTCTGAACTTCGAACACGGCAACCATCAATGTACAGCAGTATATTATAGTACCACATCTCCGTACAACTATCCGACGATCATGTCCCAAGCAAGGTCGGTCCTTCAAAAATTCAAACGCCCACCGACTTCAATTAAAAAAAAAACACAACGTGCTGTACCAGACACAAACCTTAACCATGCAGCGAGCACTGCCACCGCTCTACGCACACCCATCACGTCGCCTCGTCAGTTGTTGACCATGGTGAGTGCATGGGTACTGCTGTTGGCTCGACGAAGAGTCGCCAAGTGTTGCCTACAATTTATTTGCTGAGTCTTTTCTTGTTCTCACCGAAAGCCATTTCAAGTCCTCTTCCACCACATCAGCGTCATCGATTGCCACGCTGCCGGCATGCTCAAGCACATTGCCCATGCTTTTGCTGTGTTTCTCTTACTCTCTCCTCTCTCGTTCGTTCTCGTTCTCGCCAACCTGCTCACTGCTCACGCTCGCAAGGGTACGAGCAATACGACCAGCACCCCTCAAGCGCGAAGAGCAACAAACGCTCCTGACCCACGTATTGGGGCCAAAATGCCCAGCTGACGATTCTAAAGAATCCCCCAGCTCCAGTCGAGTTTCGCGTTTGCCAAGGGCACTTGCGCACCCGTTTGCAACAACGAGCGACTGCTGTAGGAAGGAAAGTGCTGGAAATGCGAGCGCTGGGAGCTCAGCGCTGGGGAACTGCAAACTACCACAATGGTATATTACGATGGCGTTCTGGTTTCGGGGTCGTGTGTCCCCTGGGTTCCAAATTTCTCTTTCTCCCCACAACAGCAGGGGTCATCACTGCAAGTGCTGCTCCGCTGCACTGCTGTCCAGCCTACCGCCCTCTTCCGCTCAGCGCGGCAGCGGGCATGATGGAGCCAGCTAGCCACCCATACTTCAGAGTTAATTCTAGGTTCGCACCTTTGTGCTTCATCCCTACAACGCACAGAGCCCGCCCACGACCAAGCGAGCCTTGGCGGTTATCAAGGCGGAAGCACCGGCTTGGATGTTCTGCTGCCGGCGCACGAACAGCAGCAGAGGGAGATCATGATGCTCATGGTGGTGTTGATGTTGATAATGATGGTGGTGGTATTGATGTCGGTCACGAGCAGGCTGCGGCAAGGTCGCCGGCCCCAGTCCAAGGGTGGACTGCGAGAAAGGGCAATGAGTCCCTCAACATCAAGGAGATGAACGTAAGTGCGCATGTTGGTCGCATGACTACAGACCAATGCATACATGCATGTGCAGCAGCAGAAGCGACGCAGCTGAGTGCGAGCACAGCGATGCTTTTCAGTCAGCAATGTAAAATTGCCAAGGCTATGCCGTAGGATACGAAAAGCCTACCCATGTGCTCGCGTGGCATTAGTGTTTTCGCACAATATAGTAGCATAGCTTCTGTCTGTTGCTGAACGTGTGCCATGTTGGTGATGATGTCATCAAGATTGCGGATGATCTCGAGCAATCATCGAGTTTTATGGATTATCACCGTTGTATCATACTCCAAGGAGCACTGCCATTGGAAATACTGCCGGACGTCACCTCCTGACTATAGAGACAACCGCAGGTCGAGAGAAGGATATGTAGTTCCACCGTCACCATGCAGGCGGGATGAATAAACCCGTTTGCATGTGAAGCTTGCGGCAACAAACGGAGTCGTCGGGGCTCACCGTGTCGTTCGTGGCGATTGCCTGCTA
This sequence comes from Ectocarpus sp. CCAP 1310/34, assembly GCA_902602495.3. Lineage (NCBI taxonomy): Eukaryota > Phaeophyceae > Ectocarpales > Ectocarpaceae > Ectocarpus > Ectocarpus sp. CCAP 1310/34. The sequence continues at coordinate 98,186 of CACKRE030001546.1, read as the reverse complement.
TTTTTTCATCAAGCCTTGCAGCAGCTCTTGTTCGATTCAGACGCACCAAGCTGAGTGCCGCGACTCGGTGTATGTCTACCGCTATCTACATGGAGAAAAATGGCTCGCTTTGACGGCATCTGGTTGCTTTGCCCTTGCCCGGCTTTCGAAACAGTTCAGGAGAAAGATTCGAGTAAGAAAAGTATCGAAAAGAATCGCGCGGACGACGAGGCACAACTCCTTCATCAGCACCGCCAAGGTGCGGGGGGCGCGTGGTCAGTGGCGTGAGGTTCTAAGGCTGCTCGACAAAATGGCCGAGGACGGCATTCCTCTCAACAGCTATGCCTACAACAGCGCTCTGAGCTCGATCGCCAAGTCCGGACGGTGAGTACGACATGCACATTTGTTGAGGGGGAGAGTCAAGAAGTTTGGCAACCTCATGATTCAATGTTTGAAACGATTCCGACGCTAATGTTCCACGGAGGCTGTACCAGCAGTTGGTTGCGCGGAAAGTGTGTTAAAACGAGCTGCTTCTCTCCAGCGGTCGCCATCCTGGGGCACTGTTACGATTTCCCTATTCGCGACGCCTGGCCCCTTGCCGACAGAGTTTTCAAAACTTCTCCCGCAACATGCATGCGTGCCTTACCCGACCTACGCAATTGTGGTGGCACAGGTGGCGCGAAGCATTGGCACTGCGAGACCGGATGCTGTCCGAAGGAGTCAGACTTGACGGCTACACTTTCAGCGCGCTGATCGAGGCCTGTTCCAAGGGGGGTAATGTGAGCGATGGGTTTTCTTGTCTGAAAGCGTAAACCACCCAAAGGGCGAAAGTGGCTCGATTGCTGAGGTTTCTTCATTCACACCGGCCTGATCCAAATAGAGCGTTGGAAGAACCGCGTGTTGGGTTGTGACAGTTTCGCTTTGGCTTCATTCCGAGGCTAAGCACTGCGCCGGTGTTGCGATTCTCCTTAGCACCATTTTTCCACGTACGCTGCTTTATGGACGGAGGGTGGCAACACTACAGCAGCCATGTCGATCTCCGCCCATCAGCCTCTCTCCTCCCATCGCTCGAATAGGTAGCGAAGGGCGTGGAACTCCTCCGGGAAATGGTCGATGCGGGCGTTGCAAGAGATTGCTTCTCCTACAATGCGGCGCTACATGGGTGAGACGAGAATACCGGAGTCGGACGAAAGACTAGTGCAAGCAAACCGCGGTTCACATTCACGAAGCTGACAGCGGTAGTACCGTGTGGCCATGTGATATGAACCGGTAAAATCCCGGTAGACGGATGTACCTGCCTGATACATGGTAGGTCGACCCGAGTGTTTCAAAGTTTCAGGGCCACTCCTAATAGACGTGATCGCCGAACGTGTTTCTCATCGATGAATTCGTAGGTTTTCCATTGAGTGACCTCCGCCGCTCCGCCGTCCGTGGTCAAACTGGCCAGGTTCGTCCGAAATGGCGACTCGAAAAACGCGCTCCTTATGCTCGAAGATATGGTTGCTGATGGCGTGCGGCCAGATGCCATCACCTACGGCACGTTGCTCGCATGTGTGAGTGAGTAGATCCTGACGTTTCAAGCACCGGAATGTTTTTTGGGTGATTGATCGCGGGTGCCTGCTGGTTTGAGGTAGCGACTGATATTCTGCCTCTGACGCTTGAACGTGAGTTCGGATGTAGTCGCAATCGCACGAACTGGGATTTGTTTTCATGTTATTCCCAAGCATTCGTGGCTACAATTCAACTTTTCGACTGGGAGGTTGACAAAGGAAGGGACGGCGGAATCTTTCTCGCGACAACAATTGAACTTTAGCACCGCGGACGGAACATGGAGCAAGCAACTCTCGTGCGCAAAAGGAGTAAAATTATGTCCAGCAACAAACGGGATGGCAACACCCACACACACAACGCTATGATCGTTGTCCATTGGTTGCTGTTGGATTGCATCGTGGTCCGCGCCGATAACTTGTCGTTTTCCATTTTCGAACCTAAACGTGGCGTGCTGATTGTGCCATTTTGCCGTGTACTTGTGACGTTGCCGTAACGGATTCGGCGGTTGTCGGAGGTCGTGTGCATCTCATGTTGCTCTGAAACTCGCCGTTCTGTCGCAGTGTGGGAACTCAGGAGAATGGAAGCTCTGCAGGAGCCTCATGGACCGCATGCGATCGGAGGGAATCACCCCCAACGCTTACAGCTTCAGTCCCCTCATCAAGGCTTGCGGCAAGGTACGTTGCAAACGAAGACTTGTCCTTTTCATGCATGGTCTTTGTGACGGAGGCGAGACGGATGCCAACACACACATCGAAACACCGGCGGACGTGATCGGGAAGTTGCGAGAGGGACACCTGTTTATCGCCCGTGCCTCAACGAACAGACGAGACGAAACACCTTTCGACTTGGGTTCTTAATGTCTCAGCAGGAGAAGTTGACACTCTCTGTTGTGCCTTCCACGATGCTGTTTTGTGAATGACGTTATCTTTGAGCTTTGAGGCCTTTCTTTGCCTTGTTCTGTAGCAACGTGGGAAAAGCATTGAGGCGATGTTTTGTGTCACGCAAGGGGCTATTCTCGCTTCACCAAGACATGAGGACATTGCACGAAGCGTCAGGAATGACGAGTTGCGCTCGATTATTTCACACGGAATACAAGCCCAGCGCATTCCCCACGCGCATATGCTTCGACGTAACATGCAAATGAATAAACCTACTGGAGCGGCCCGCGCCAAAGAGTACGGCATCACAGCGGCGACTGCCTACTACAAGTAGACCTTGTGTTTAAAAATGAATGCGCGCACGACATTGACGGAAGGTGACCGTGCGCCCCCCCCCCGCGTTCAGGCCCCCTCGAGGCTGCCACGCGCGTTGGTGGACCCCGCGAAAGGGTCCATGGGGAAACGTACTCATTGTACATCTATATCAAGAGCAGCGTAGATTATGTAAAAGTCACGTTTGTTTGCTGTAGACTAGTACTACATCGATCTACATAGCCCTTGTGCTTCTCTACAAATTAAGTACAGTAGACTAATGTACATGTCGCCTAGTATGTGCAAAGACTCTTGCATTCCTTCTGCAAGCGTACCATCTACATGCTCTCGTACTACCGTAGACTATTGTTTAGATGTGTTTTCCTGTACGTTCTCTGAAATAAATGGTGATGTCTTCTGGAATACCCAACCGGGCTTCCCTTCGCCTCCGCCGTGTTGCCTATTTCGCCCACGTGCGCCAATTGGACACTTTCTGCCTTCATTCCATCGCCCGCACCTGTTGTGATGTAGGAGGGACGCTGGGCGCTGGCAGTGAAGACCCTTGAGGACATGGAGGCGTCGGGGCCTACACCGAACGAGCACAACTGGCTGATGGCCATCGGCGCGTGAGTGGTCGCCCTGGGAAAGAGGTCGCTATTCCGTGAGCTCCAAATGTCTTCTCCCTGCCTCGTTGTACTCACTCGTTCCCCTCCCTTGTGGAGTGCAGCACTTCGGAGACAAGCTCTTCGGTGACTTGCTCCCAGCATTGCAATGCGATCGTGTTGAAGCAACTCATGTTGCAGTCGACCGCGGAATAGCAGTGGGGTAGTTTCTTCCTTGTAGTGAAGTTATGGTGCAATCGACAACGCACAATATCTTTGTGCCGACCATGGGTGTCGTCCATTTCATTCGCATCCGCCCATAATATGCGGAAAGTATTTAGGCAAATTTATTTTGCATGGCCGGACACGCCGGCCTTGCCCTCTTGCTCAGTGGTGGAGCCGTTGAAACCCGAGTACATTGTATTCTGCGGCAGGAAATCGAGGTTCTTTCGTTTCACCACCACGCTTCATAACAACACTGCCCATTTGTACAGCTGCGGGAACGCCGGACAGTGGGAGGAGGCTCTACATCTGATCGACAAGCTCGAGGCCTTGGCGCAGAGGGGGGAGGGCGTGCCGATGTCGACCACCATGTACAATTTTGGGATTGACGCGGTGAGTGTGTAGTATCATGTATCATGCCATTGGCCCCCGAGGAGTAGGCCAGAGAGGCCAACAGGTTTCAATGCTCTTGGCAACGAATGGCTAGAAAGGGGCTATTCGGGGACCATCCCATCCCTAGGGCGTCAGCGTGTTTGCATGTTGTATACTAGGGTGGTGTGAAGCCATGAGAGAGTAACGCCAGCGCTAGAGTAGCACCTTGCGACAAGCGGTGTTCTCCTCTCGCCGCGTGATGTCCATCGAGATGGCATGACTATCGCGCAGAGCTTGCCGCGGCATCAATTCTACAACAAACCCACACTTGTGCATGGCTAGTGCATAAGTGATACCCCCCTCTTTCTTTTTTTTGTCATGTCGTCGTCAATGAACCAACCCGTCGATCCATCGATCAATGGATCAGTGCGCCAGGGCCGGGAGATGGGACCAGGGCGTGGCGCTCCTAGAGAGGATGAAGAGCAACCCAGCGACGCCGCCCGACGCGCAAACTTACGCTTACCTCATCGACGCCTGCGCCAAGGATGCCAACTTGGAGGATGCCCTGGCGTACCTCACGGAGATGAGAGCTGTTGGATTGGCGTGAGTGGCTCTCTTTTTTTATATGCTCACTCCTCATGTTGTCTGTGATGGTCGTGCCCACTCGTATGCTACTGTAGTTTCTCTTCAGTCTCTTGAGATACAACACCGATTGACCAAAAAGGGAGAAATACTTCCCCCCATCTGCCTGTTTTTTTCTCGAATGGTATAGGTTTCAGCAAGTGCCTTCCTCGCAAAGACTCGCGCGTGGCAACATGTTTAGAGCCTTTTCTGCATACCATGTTTTGGAAGCCCCCGTTGATCGGTGTGCTGCCAAAGCTAGCCCGCTCGTGGAGCTCTCCCTTCGGTCCGCTATGATGGTGAAACAATTTCCGCTGTTCTGCCTGGTCCTACCCCCCCGCATCACCCAGGCCCACATTTTTTGCCTATATTTCTGCGATGAGCGCGATAAAGGTAGCTGGACAGTGGAAAGAAGCTCTTAGCCTGCTGGACGAGATGGCCAAGGGCAGGCTTATTTCAGATGTGTTTAGGTAAGGGTGGGTCGTTACTTGCCGCTTGTATTTCGTGCGCCGAAGATACCTCGTTGTGAGGTGGTTCGTCAGGCTGGATCCTGCTGCTATTGCTGGCTCTGCCTGCTTTGGAGCAGCAAAGCAGCACCGCCGTGTTATCTTGGCGTGCCGCCTTGCCTTCGGCGGGTGGGGTCTATCGAACCTTTATCGAAGGGTGTGTCAAATCTCTTCCCCAACATTTTTTGGGGAACTTGACCGAATCAGCACGGTTGGCAGTCCTAACGTACCCTCGCACGCTGTGGTGATGACATATCAGTGCTCTTGGTGTGTTTTTGGACCGAGACAAGCAAGCTGTGCTCAAACGGTGTTGTGTCGGGAACCCTCCGATGCCTTGTCTTGCCAGAAACCGAAAGATTTAGGATAACCCCCCACCGACTTTTCTTGTACTACCTTTTGCTTCTTGAAAGTAGGAGAAAAAAGGGCGATGTTGAGTTTAATGGCATCCGTTTCTCATATTGTTGGTTGTATCCTGCTTTCGCCTCTTCAGCTTCTACAATGTGGTGGACGCGTACGGCAAGGACGGTCAGCTAGCGCGCACGCTGGTCCAGACCAATGCCAATCCAACGGAGATCGCCGCAGATTCCGAAAACGAGGTGAATCTCAATCCTTACTTGCGGGTTGTGTCATGTCATGATGTTTTTACGCATCGTTATCAAATAGAAGCTTGTTTTTTGCGCGCCATGCCGGGATTAAGGGATCGCGACATCACCGTTCGAATCGTAGTCCGTGGCAGTAAGTGCACGCCTTGCGTAGTGCCTGCCTAGGGACGAGGGTCATTGAATCACTACATGTTTCAGTACACTACGTGACCTCGAACACCCTGTGGTTGACGTCGACGCACAAGCGACGGAGCATCAGGCACCAGTGTTTCGTGACATGGCCTTGAACGGCCTCAGCGGCTGAAAGGGTGATGCGAATTTGAACAAGACATGTGTGCACGTCTCGTAGCAGATGAGATCCGATGCGGATCTGAACGCGTGGCGGGCGGAGGAACCAGACGAACTGGTGAAGCGAATGGAGAACAACGGTGTCGAGCTGGACGTGATGAGCTTCAACATCCTCATCGACGCCTGCGCCAGAGTAAGAGCACAAGCGTAAAGTTGTAGGTAGCCACGTTGTCCGTATGTTGTGTTTGCGGGGCGGGATGGTGGCTTTGGGGGATGGATGTTTCAAGCACATTTGATCTACACACGTTTTTCTGTTGTATGCTGTAGACTCGCAGCCAGTCCATGACCTGTCTACACCGTAACCGCTCTCCCAGCGGCTTTTCCACAATCACATTTCTGTATCTCCAAGCAGCTCAAGAGCTTGCACGGAGGTTTCAGGTCGAAAGGTCCTCCAGCACCCATTCCCCACTGGATCGCATCAGTACAAGAAGTATGGATCAAAGCCAAGCCACCGGGCTTTTCCACTATACTACAGTATACCGCTCATCGGGTCCCGTTGCCGCTTCCGATGTCTCATGTGCCATTTCGCAAGGGAGGGAGTCATTGGGCAGCGGCAAGGCTCCTCAAGAAGATGAAGTCCCTCGGACTGCGACCGAACAGCTTGAGCTACAACCCCATCATCCACAGCTGCAGGGGCGGTACGGACGAGGAGTGGCGGCTTGCCCTTGACCTCCTCGACGAGATGCGAAAATCCGGTCTGACGGTGAGATAGATGTTCAGAGGGTGCCGGCCCGAGTCGCGCCACTGCTATTGCGAACGAGACTGTTGGTTTTGACCCAATACTGGAACGCCAGCAGTTGTTTGGTCTAGTTTCTTCGGCGGCTTGTGTTCAGGGAGGGTTGGGGGTGGGGAGGGCCGGCGGGTGTTTCGTGTAGCTCCTGCAACCACAGCCGTGATCATATCGTCCAGAGCGGCAGTGCTGCTAACACTGCTGCTGTTGCCATGAGGTGTTGGCTATGATGCTTGGAGTTTCTTTTTTTTTTGTCTCTTCCATTCCTTCAAGGTTTCGTCCACTCAAGGAGTTTTAGTGCGGACGTCTCTTTCCGTTCCTACTCCATCAATGCCCAATGGCGCACCTCTTGTTTCTCCTTTCCACTCTCCAGCCTGACGTTATCAGTTTCAACACAGCGATCACGTCCTGCGCGAAGGCTGGGGATTGGCGACGTTCGCTTCATCTTTTCGCGGGCATGAAGGTCGAGGGGGTCACGCCCGATATCCTCTCGTACAACGCCGTCATCAGCGCTTGTGCGAAGGGCGGGCAATGGCGGATCGGGCTCGAGCTCCTGGCAAAGGTACTTACCGTTTTCCTGTGTCGGGAAGATACCGTGCACGAGCGGTTCGACAAGTGGTGCTTCCTCGTTGACCATTGGAGGCGTCGGTGTCCCTGTGGTTTGTAACCGTTATGCAAGCCGGCGCACGGTTCTTCCTGATTCGTGGAGTCGAATCCATTTACATGTATACTAGTATGTTAACTTTACTGCGGTATTTTTTTACCGTCAACCAATCTTGGTCGAAGCGCGAAGTTCCACAAGTACTGACAAAAAAAGCGCCTTGATGGTGCTACTTGCCAACTTCACCTCCTGGTTGATGTTTTCGCTCTGGACGATATTCTGACCATCCCCCTTTTTTTCTACACCCTGCCCTCGGAAGGTGCGTGCGGACCCCACGCTGGAGGCCAACCAGAGAACCTATACGTCCGCAATCAACTGTTTTCAGCAGTTCCAGGGAGGGCAATCGGTGGCAAGCTTGGCATCAACGTTGGCAGGACAAAGCTCTCGCGAGGAGATGCTCCTCGATCCGATACCGACCAGCGATGTTTATCTAGGAGGGTCTTCGGGTACGCCGGAGGGCGGTGAAGTTGGTTGAGAGCACAACGAAAAGGGGCTCTTTGACATTCATGTCCATCTTGAACGTGCTTCGGTCTGTATCTTCGGTCGGTGGGCGACCGGCGAATGGCCCTCTGTGAAGAAGCCAAGCTTTTGGGAGATTCCCTTGCTTTTTTTGGATGGTCTCCTCTTGGTAGCTTTCGAGGCGAGGCGAGGCGAGGCGTGTGTAAATAATCGAAAGTCTTTATGTAGAAAGGTTGAACCCCGCGGTAAGTATACATGATAGAACGTGCAGCGAGCCAACAACAAACTTGGGGAAATATTTGCGCTCGACGTGTGCGCGTTAGATTGGACAGGAGTGGTTAGACGGGTCGGGAGTTGACCAGAACATTATGTACAAGATGGATGATGCATACCTTACAACAAGTGGCGTCTTGCAACGCTGCCGCCATCTGCAGCAAGCCAACGACGTCTCACTACCTAGACTCCGGTTGTTGGCTCGGCGATTACAGTAGGATAGCGGATTGAGAGCAGTGCATGTAAAAACTATCTGCCCGAGAGGTATCGGACATACCAGCTATAGACTATAGATGTTGTGGTGTTGTTTGTTTGGTCCTGTGGCATCACAGCTTTTTCATCGAGCTGGCAATTTGTTGGGAAGCCCGTCAGTTCGAGAATTGGTACCACAACGTTCGAAATATCTCCGCCCGAACATACGTTTTCTACCGCGATCTACAGCAGTGACATAGCAGTGCAGATAGCGCCCGCAGTTGAGAAATATCCGTTAAGAAAAAAAGGTTATTAAACTTTTGAAGAAAATTTTGAAAAAGGTGTAAGAAACACAGCTCGATCTCGGCAACAACATAAGAAATGCCCCAACTAGAAACATGATGGTGCGATACCCCGAAGGCGTAGGAAACAAGGGATAGCTGGGGGAGCGTGTCCAGTAAGAAACGTCCCGCTGCTGCTCCTTCGGTGCTCCCATCCCCCTACCTAGCTGAAGAGTGCATGCGTTTTGTAGGGGGGAGAGTGGTCCTGCCACACATAGTGGACAACCAAATGGCGTCCGCTATACGGGTTTGATGGCACTCGCCACCGCCTCTCTTGACGGCTTTTGATGACGTTGGTTGTCCTCAGAGATAAAAACATGGCAGAAATGAGAAAATGCTACTTCTAAGAAATAAGATAATCAGGAGGATGCGAAAGTCCAAACGAAAGAAATGTAAAATGGACGAATTCGGCTGGTCCTTGGACCCAAAAATAAGGGATTGAGGCTCGACCTGATTTCGACGCGCTTCTGTATGTAACACAGCAATAATACCATGCCATGAACCATGAAACCAACTCATCGCTCTATATTTGTGTGCAGACTCTACTCGACTTCGTGTGAATCAGGCTTCAGTGAGAGGGAGGCGAAAAATCTACCATACCAACACAGGAGTCAGAGACAGAGAGGGTCTTGGCGTACCGTTGCCCAGGTAGAGTGGAACAGGCGAAGCCGGGGATTTGCAACAGCAGTAGTCCACGCGTCCACACGAGGGCAAGCTGGAAATTGAAAATTTGATCTCTCACACGCATTCACAAAGTCTCTCTCTCTGGAGACTACTGCTGCATACCCGCGTTCATTTTCGGGGAGAAGATGCAAGGAACGTGCTTAAAATCGATTTGTTCGTGCTGGTACATTGTTCGCGCGCTAGGGCGCAGTGATGAACATGGAAAAGAGGGTGGAGGGTATAAGAGGGCTCTCAAACCACCCGACCTGCACTTCAAACCACCAAAACATGACGATTGTCCCCGGCTAAGATTATGCCTTCCTTCTCTAATAGTACTCCCTTTTTCGGGTGGTGGCCACACGAAATGCTAGACTCACAGCCGCAACGACACAGCTCTCTCCCTGCTTGTCCAACAAGCCACAAGCCATGCCCCCGAAACGACGACCTACGCCGACTAAGGTTGAAGGTATCAGTGAAAATGAAAAAAATGGCGTCAACAAGGCCGCCGCCGCGACAGCGAAGAGCCCTCCGCCATCAGCAGGCAAGAAGAAGGCACCTCCACCCATCGCCGCCGCAGCCCACGCATCTCGCGAGAAGGGCAAAGGAGCCTTCCTGGGCAAGGGCGGTGTGCTCACGCTAGGAGGTAAGACCTCTGGCGGCGGGCGTGGAAAGGGAAGTGGCCGTGGCAGCAATAGCTCCCCGGGGCGGGGCGGTCACGGTGGCCCCAAGAAGGGTATGGGTGGTGCTGTGGGTGGACGTGGAGCAGCCACGGCAACCAAAGCAGCTACTGCTGTTGAGGGCAGCAACGCGAGCTCAGAGGAAGACGGTGAGTCCGAAGATGGTGGTGAGTTGGACGAGATGGAGGAAAGCAGTGAAGACGGTAGTGAAGAAGAAGAAGAAGCAGCCAAGCAAGTCACGGGTGCCAAGGCAAAGGCGGATAAGTCCAAACACAGCGGTGGCAAGAGGCAGGAGGAGGATTCTTCTGGAGGAGAGGAGAGCGAGCAAGAGCTGCAGTCCTTCATGGAAGCCTTCCCGGGGATGAGCAGCGACGAAGAGGAGGGGGAGGATGGGACAGGGCTGGGTGGGGCTGGCATGGGTAGCGATGGCAGCAGTAGCGATGACGCGGGGAGCGATAGTGATGAAGACGAGGAGGACGGCGGGCTGATGCATGTACGTTTCTCGGGTGTTGCAACAACGCGAGCATCTTATGTCAACAGCAGGACACGTATCGTCGTGTAGGTAGAGGCATAGATGCGTGGTTCGTGCGGTACAGATGTATCATTGTTTGTCGCGTCTGTTCGAGCACGTTGTACATTAGTAACCACGTCAGACACGGTAGTTTTCCTTCGATTCGCTAGTGATGGAATCTACAGGACGAACGCACACAAGATATATACATGCCAATATTTTTGTGTGGCCAGGCGTCAAGGGCCGGCTCTTTTTTGCGTAAATACCTCACTCGCTACCTTCCACAGACGTTCCCCTTTTGATCGCCTAGGGTTGCACGGCAATCAGATCATCAAGTACATTTTGATTTTGTGTTCCCGGCTATCTATCTATTCCCCTGATGTCCTGGTCACCACACCCAGGGGTACGGATTTAGACCTTGCGTTGGGTGTACAACCGATTCCTCGTCTCCGTCTTCACCTTTTCGAGACGGTTTTGTCTCCTGCCACAGATTGAGCGACAGTCGAAGGCCCTCGACAAGAAAGCAGCGAGGATGCAGGCTGAACTTCGTGACGAGGCGAAAGAAGGTCTCGAAAGGGATGTCTTGGAGGGAAGGGAGGCGTTGGGCCTTGTCCCTGCCGGAGAGGGGGACGGGGAGGAGGCGGAAGGAGGCCAGGAAGAGGAGGTCGTGCCTCCGCAGGTGCTCAAGGAGAGAATAGAGTCCGTCATCGAAGTTCTCAGCGAGTTTCAGGTGCGCCCACTTCCTGTGCTGCTGGTCTGCAAACTTGTTGACCCACAATCGGTTTTGTTGTGTCGAATTGCAAGATGCTGCGGTTGGAGTCAGGCGTTTCTTGATGGGACGTACAGTCTCTTTGCTGGCTGAACACGGTTTCGCGTCTGAGACTCGGGTTTTGCGCCTGATACCGTCTGTAGTTTGCGATACGCGGCTGCTCTCTTTGGTCTGTCCACACCTCACCGATGATGAAGCATTTGCGTAGCATGGCGACACCATCACAACGCCGTATAGGACAACCTTTTGCGACCTTCGCTTGCCCATGTCTGCCTCTGCTTTGTCCGTCTGCTGTTTGGTACATACAGGAGAGAAGAGACCCCGCCTTATCGCGAGCAGATTATTTGGAACGCCTGGCCAAAGATCTGAAAGAGTACTACGGCTTCCTCCGAGAGCTGGTCGACATGTTTCTTCTCGTAAGTTGACAGCAGTTCCTTCTCCCGCGAAGCTACTGTAGTTCCAAACAAGATTCACCGGTGTGTGTTATTGTTGCTGCAGTTTTAAGGCAACCGGTTTTGACCTCCATGCCTGGTTCATGCGCTTACTGCGCTCATCGAACCGGCAAGAGGCGCCAACATGGTGGGCGCAACCCAATGAAGGTCAAATTATTCCTTGACAGTTTGTAACCATGGAAATACCTTTTCTCATTTGCTAACTAATTTGTTAAATGCCGCGGATCACAAGCGGGTTGTCCGGCCTCAAACTTTCCAATAAGGCCAAAAGCTCATGGTATTGAACGAAAACCTCCCCCTGAATCGCTGGGTGCATTGAGAATCGTCCTGTCCTTGCTCTCGAAGCTCTAACCGTGTAGTCTGGTTTCCCTTTTGTGCCTGTTTTTTCTGCAAATGACAATGAAGATGTTCTCTCCAGCGGAGTGCGTCGAGTTTCTCGAGGCGAGTGACAAACCCAGGCCGCTTGTCATTCGCGCCAACACTCTCAAGACCCGCCGAAAAGACTTGGCAGAAGTGAGTCAGTCGCATTTCGAGATTAGTTTGGGTTGTCATCCTCTGTGGTTGCCGTCTGTTCTGCGCATCGCTCCAGCTCACCAAGTATGTGTGGTGCATGTGTTCAGTATAGAAAATTAAATTCCTTGTACCCGCAAGACACTCAGCAGTCCAACTATTTTGCTTTACCGCTGACTTGACCTGGTACATATGCTAAAGCTAACGCGAGTCTTTTGATCCACCTTGTTTTTGGGTTTTCATTTTCTGAGGCAACTCAAATCGTATCTTGTCCCCCGCTCGTTGTTTCCTCTCCGTAACCCAGGCGTTGATCAAGAGGGGGGTCAGCCTCGAACCAGTGGCAAAGTGGTCCAAGGTCGGCCTCAAGATCACAGAGTCTCAGATTCCCATCGGTGCCACGCCGGAATACCTTGCGGGACACTACATGCTGCAGTCTGCTGCATCAATGTGTCCAGTGATGGCGCTGGCCCCCCAGCAGGTTCGTACACGAAAGAACCGGGTGAAATCATTCCCCAACACCGCAGCGGCCTCAGAAGATGTTCGAAGCAGTCGACTGCAAGGATTTACACAAAACGTTTGCTTGTTTGTTTTTGTGCGGGTTTATGTTTTCGTCTCACGCGTGTTGGTTTTCCTCGCTTCAGATAACCGTTCATGAAGAAGCATCCCTTGCGATTTTTTGTCTGCCTGCTCTCACCCTCGACATACGGTCTACGCGTACATCGGTATGATGTGCCGTGAACCTTACCCAAAGCTCGATATATTTGCAGCAAGGAGAGATTCACTGCCCAAAAGCATGGAACGCAGTTTCGAAATTTTGTCGGGTTTGGCCACCCTCATCGACCTGGACAAATGAAAATACGAACTTTTCAAGGGGGTGTGGTGTCTTCGTGGAAGTCGGTACGCAGCTGCTATGTTCTGCAGGAACTTACCCATGGCCACCGTTGGCGTCCCGGTCCTTGCTTATGCTCGCTTTTCGTATCTTCTTGTATGCCAATAACCGTACATTGACCCTTTTTTGTGTTTTGCTTGCACTTTCCCGCTGTGTTGTTGGTGACTCGTCTGCAGGGAGAGCGGGTGCTTGACATGTCGGCCGCCCCCGGTGGTAAGAGCACGTATATCGCCCAGCTCATGCGCAACACCGGAGTCGTCATCGCGAACGACCTTCGCCCACAGGTCAGCAGTTAAGGGAAGGGTATGTTGAAGTGCCTCAAGGCACGGGACCTTGTCACAGCAATGGTCTGGCGTTGTCGCTGTCGTGATTCCTGTAGCCACCACCATCGCTGTGCTCTGTGTGGTGACGGTTTGTGAATGGGAAGTGAGTATGCTGTTGACACAACGCGGGTCCGTGCTCGCCTGCCTCCATCTGACGTTTGTGTACAGTACTTGTTTGTCCCGAAGCCACAACACTCGGACGCTAGCTCAGCTTCTGTCACTCTGCAATAGTGCCTCTCTCACCACGGCTGCTGCTGCCCCCACGACCTTCTGCCAACATTCTGACGATTCGCTCCCTCCGTCCACCGCAGCGACAACGGGCGACGGTTGCCAACCTGCACCGCCTCGGCGTGAGGAACGCCCTGGTGTGCTGCCACGACGGCCGCAAGATTCCGTTTAAGGGCGTCGACAGGGTGCTGCTAGACGCACCTTGCTCCGGTAAGCCGTCCGGTATCGTCTCTCACTCAAGCACTCGGGAAGTGGTTGGGTTGCCTAGCGTATGGACGTGTTGATTGGCCGTGTCTTGCCGGCACGCGCTGGGAGAGGGTGGTGTATGTGCACGGTATTGCGCCTTCTGAGGCGTAAACCTCGAGCGCTCGCGGTTGCTGTGACGTTCTTGTGTTGCAGCGAACCGTCTGCCCGCTTCCAATCTAACGCCATCGCTGTTTGCAGTTGTGCAACCCGTTACAATCCCCACATGTGCAACTCCTGAAGTTTGTTTATGGTATTCCGAACCCCACGGTGTTTGTCGTATGGCTTCATTCCAGGGCTGGGGGTGATCTCACGCGACCAGTCGGTGAAGATCCAGCGCACCACCAAGGACATCCTCCGTAGCTCGCACTTGCAGAAGGAGCTTCTCTGCGCTGCGGTCGACGCCGTGAGTGCCAAGAGCGCCACGGGAGGGATCATCGTGTACTCGACCTGCTCAGTCAGCGTGGCTGAAAACGAACAAGTGAGGAGGCGAAAAATATTTACTCGTGAGCTGATTTTTCAGTCAGCAATTGACAAATGTCGATTGACGTGCAACACTTAATCTTGCCAACCTTTTGGGGACAGCTGAGTGTTTACAAGTCCATCGTGACGTCGTGCATTGTATTGCTATTATTCAGTCTTGCGCGGTGAAACGATGTCTCCTATGAGGAATTGCTTCAAGACTGGAATTACCGTCTGAGAAATCCCTGCGGAAACAACTTCGAAGCGGCTGAGTCTGAGGAGGTACCCGTCGCACGCACTTTCACAACACACATTTTAATCAAAGTAGTGCGTAAATCGATTTGAACAAACGTTCGAGAAGATCAGGTTTCTCCCTTTCAACATGTACACTCGGGAAAGTCCAATACTCTGCTTGTACCCTTCCGGGCTTGCATTCCACCCGACATCTCGCGTCGCAATAGCATGATGTTCGTTTCAATTTAGTTCTTGAGAGGGCCCGATGATTTTATCACAGGTTATATCTACATTTTCCACCTTAGCAAAAAAACATGCTGAGAGTACCGTCGACTTCCTTATGAGGGCCTGTTTTTCCTTGTGTTTGATTAGGAGTCGTGTTCATCAGCGATATACCAAGACGGCAGCCCAACTAAAAGTAGGACACATCACCGCGCGGGCACACATGCAACACCAGACGTACCTACGGACATAAATCGTTTCGTCTTGACTTAGCTTTTCAAGTTTGAGGTTCTTTACAGTTTCTTGTCGGGGCTATTGTATGGTAAGCGTAACTTCGAACCGGAACTACCGTGTGAGAAAACACGTTCGAGGCGGCCAGATATGCGAAGGCGTAGTCTCACTAATGGGAGTGTATTTTTTTAATTGTCGGGGTTTCGTTTTTTTTGTTGACTTCCGTGAGATGCTCTGGGGCACGCGCATGGAGTTGTGAGGTGCACACAGTTTTCTCCAATGTCGAGTGCCTCCGCCTTGGAACGTGGTGTGTCACAACGAATACTGTGTTTTGTTGTTTCGCTAATCTCATCTCCTGTGAGGAAATGCTTCAAGACTGGAATTACCGTCTGAGAAAACCTTGCGGAAAAAACTTCGAAGCGGCTGAGTCTGAGGAGATACCCATCATGCACCATCCTTGAAAATATGTTTTAAGTTGTCTTTTCGCATGCTGTACACCCGCCCATGGCACATGACCCAATGGTGCATCGCCCAAGTTATTTCGTTTGTCTCCTGTGTTAAGGGCTAAGGACGTATCACCCGGACCTCATCTACGGAAAGATACTCTTGAGCTAGATGCGCAAGTTAAGTCATATTGGGACACCAACCAAGGGAAAATTATTTGAGAACACGACAGATGTCACACAGGCTTACCTCCTGATTGCTGACAGAAACCACCAATACGATGCAGCGCCGGCGTAGTGGTGTGGTGTTTCCTAGGAACAGGCGGTTGTTTGGAAAAACTCAGATATCGCAAGTTTCTAACCGTTTTTGAGTTGCGCGAGTGAGGGTACCGCGGATTGTTTGTTGCGAAGACGAAGAAGGCGCCCGATGATTATGACTCACGTTATATCTACATTATTTATCAGAGCATAAACTCGTGCTGAGATACCGTCGACTTCCTTATGAGGGCCTCTTCTCTTCATTTGAAGTTGGAACAAGTTCGTTTACTTCGTTAGGGTTGATTAGGACCAACGCATGGTACATAAAGTTGTGCAACGCATGGTACATAGAGTTGTGTTTTGCGTGTTTTTTTACTATTGTGCTAATATTCTCTCCACCTTTCTTGTTTCTTTTGGAATGTCGATGTCTTGTGCCGGTCTATGCTCCCGTGATGAACTGCTTCAAACTGGAATTACCGTCTGAGAACAAACCTGCGGAATAAACCTCGAAGCGGCTTAGTCTGAGGAGAATTGTCTTCCCGATTTCAGCGCGTTCGAGCATATTCTGTTTTGTGTACTACGTGATGCACATGCGTTCAGTTCATTTGGGCGATGAATTGCATTAAACCGGGAGGGTCATCCTTCATTGTGTGTATCACTATCCCCTGTGATGAACTGCTTCAAACTGGAATTACCGTCTGAGAACAAACCTGCGGAATAAACCTCGAAGCGGCTAAGTCTGAGGAGAATTGTCTTCCCGATTTCAGCGCGTTTGAGCATTCTCTGTTTTGTGTACTACGTGATGCACATGAGTTCAGTTCATTTGGGCGGTGAATTACATTAAACCGGGAGGCTCATCCTTGATTGTGTGTATCACTATCCCCTGTGATGAACTGCTTCAAACTGGAATTACCGTCTGAGAACAATCCTGCGGAACAAAATTCGAAGCGGCTTAGTCTGAGGAGAAATACTCGTATACCTTTTCATTATTCTGCCTTAAGCTCGTACAAAAGCACATGGATATTGCGACTCCTAGCGTTCCCTGTAAATCCTTCGGTGTTGGATTTATCCCGTGATGAACTGCTTCAAACTGGAATTACCGTCTGAGTACAATCCTGCGGAACAAAATTCGAAGCGGCTAAGTCTGAGGAGGGTTATGCGTATATCTTGTTATTCTGTCTTGACAGTATGCCCTGGTAGTGCGACTTCAAGCAATCCCTGTAAACCCTTCGACGTTGGATTTATCCCGTGATGAATAGCTTCAAACTGGAATTACCGTCTGAGAACAATCCTGCGGAACAAAATTCGAAGCGGCTAAGTCTGAGGAGAGTTATGCGTATATCTTGTTATTCTGTCTTGACAGTATGCTCTGTACAAGGTTTTGTATTGGTAATGCAACTTCAAGCGTTCCCTGTAAACCCTTCGACGTTGGATTTATCCCGTGATGAACAGTTTTAATTTGGAATTACCGTCTGAGAACAATCCTGCGGAACATCATTCGAAGCGGCTTAGTTGGAGGAGAGTTATGCATGTATCTTGGTGTAACATGTATGTGCTGCGATCGGGTACAATATTGCGACGCCAAGCGCCGTCCACTGTAGCTTCTTCCACTTTCGATTAGGTTGCAGAAGCACGAGGTACCTGGGTCGTAGAACATACCATGAAGGTTTGTTCATGTCGGCCATGATTTTGCAGGGGGGAGTTGCTGTAGCCTCACGTGACGAATAGCTCCAAACTGGAAAATCCGTCTGAGAAGAATCTGCGGAACAAACGTCGAAGCGGCTTAGTCTGAGAAGAAAAAACAGCACTGTAGTGTAATTGAATATTGTGTGTACGATCACAGAAGGCCAGCTTGTTGAATATTTTTGTGACCTTAAGGGTACTGGTGCTTTACTTCTGACACAAGTGAGTAGTACCGTAGGCCACCACCATGGCGTTGTGTAGTACGTACGAATGGCCGTTGCAAAGGCGTTCCTGGTGCTTGGTTCTGTCACATACCCAGTCTGTGCGCCACCATTATGTTTTGCCGGATCTACATGCGCTTATCTCCCATGAGGAACTGCTTTTCAAGACATCCGTCTGAGACCAACGATGCGGATGAATCGGCTGAGCCTGAGGAGAAGAAAGACCAGGGCAGAATATTTCGGGGTAACATGTTTGAACCATTACGGCACATGGCACCGTGTGGTAATGCGGGAATAGACCTCGAACGATACGGGATGATTTT
This sequence comes from Ectocarpus sp. CCAP 1310/34, assembly GCA_902602495.3. NCBI lineage: Eukaryota > Phaeophyceae > Ectocarpales > Ectocarpaceae > Ectocarpus > Ectocarpus sp. CCAP 1310/34. The sequence goes on along the minus strand of CACKRE030001546.1, from coordinate 80,195 downwards.
CCATTGGTATTTAGAAGGCCCGTGCTGGTTGGTATCTCCTGTATTTAGGTTTTGGTGTGTTGGTATCTCCCGTGAGGAATTGCTTGAAAACTGGAACTACCGTCTTGGAAAACCTTGCGGAAAAAACTTCGAAGCGACTGAGTCTGAGGAGACATCCTTACCAATATGGTGCCTGATACATCGTACTTAAATTTAACTGAGGTGTTTCTGCTAGAATGTCGTGTGTGTGCTTTGTAGCTGGTTGAAATTAGAACATCGTGTAGAGTGCAGTGCGCCATGCGTAACCAAGTAGAGAGAGGAGAGAGAGAGCACCCGATGATTATATCAAACGTATATCTACATTTTTTCTCAGAGCTACAACTGTGCTGAGAGTACCGTCGACTTCCTTATGAGGGGCAATCTCTTTCGAACTTCGCCCAGAAGTACTGCACACGGTGGGGCCGCAATACAGTCCTATTTTCCGTTTTTGCCTCAGAGTCAGATAGCAGTCTTTACTCGGTAATTTCATCTCAAATTTAGCTCATGAAATCCAGAACCCGCACACGCACTCGATCGTGTTCATTGCGTGTTGGTAATTAATTGGTTGCATTTCCCGACAAGCAACATGCAGAAACAGAGGGCAACTGTACCTGTTCCGCGCGCTGAGAGCGGGGAGCTTGTTTCCTATGATGAATTGCCTCAAACTGGAATTACCATCTGAGCAATACTATGCGGTGAAAATCGAGCGAGTAACGTTTGAGGATTTCACCCTCTCTCTCCACATTTAGCGCCGAGACGTTATTCAAGTGCCCGTGATTTTGTGGATATCATCGTCCGCAAGAACCACGCATAATTTTTTTGCACGGCGAACGGGCAACTCGTCCACCTTGGTAAATACAGCAAAAGGCTTCCGCCCTCAAGAGCAGCATGTTGAAGTGAGGGCAGCGTTTTTATCCCCGTCCTGAGCGGACGGTTCGAAACAAGCCTATCTTGAAAATGATCATCTTTCGCAGTAACGGTGATCGATATAATTTCTCTACACCCGCCCACGTTCCGTCCCGCAGGTGATCGAGTACATCCTGCAGAAGCGATACGTTAAGCTTGTGCCCACCGGGCTCGACTTCGGCAGGCCCGGTTTCAGTCGCTTCCAGGAGAGAAGATTCCATCCCAGCATGAATCTGACCAGAAGGTGCGCTAGTAATCTCTCAAGAAGAGCTGTGGGCACTTTGCTCGAGAGTTGTGTGGGTCTGCTGCAGAAGTCATGTATACGGTGGCTGGCTTGTGATTTTTTAGCTTCGGGGACACTGCCTCGTTCTTCGTTACTGCTGCGTGTCGTTTTCATTGTGTCTCCTGCTGCAGACATGCGACCGTTTTGCTTGGTGTACTTCAGCCTCTTCAGGCGTTATCGGTGTTGTGGTTGGCAACCCATCGGTACAATACAACGATAAAAAGGAGGGCGCATCAAAGGAACAGCGTTTAGTTTGGTGCGCACCACGATGTGATCAATCAGCAAGTCTGTACGTGCACAGTACTCCCACCTTGGATGGAACCTTCTAGCGTGCGTTTTGCATCACGCCCGATTCATCATCAGGTTTTACCCTCACGTGCACAACATGGACGGTTTCTTCGTGGCAAAGCTGAAGAAGTTTGCGCCGGGGGAAAGGAAGGCGGTATCCACGGGGGCGGGAGTACCCGACAAGGATGCCCCAGAAGCGAACGAGGCTGGTGCTGTCGGTGCCGCGAACGAGATGGACGTCGACTACAGGTTCGTCCGTTTCCTCCTGTTGATCCCGTTTTCTTTCCGTCTTCACGGGCGTTCACGGGCGCTTAGTTCTTTACAACTACAGTAGTGGCGTTGGCGACGAACTGTTGCCGGTTGCGTTCAACATTTTTCAAACCTTATCTGCTTGGTGTCTGTTTGTCCATTGTATGTTATGTACATCAGCGCGAGCGACGAGGACGAGGACTCCAAGACAAAGCGAAAGCGTGCCAAGAAGGAGGCCAAGCGTGACGCCAAGAACAACGCCAAGGCACAAGAGGCGGTGGGAGCCGAGGTGAGACGCGCCAGCCGGGGCGCGTTTGTTCGTGGCCGACTCAGATCCTTCGTATGAACAAAGGATTTGTTTGTGCAACAAGGCCTAAACTCTAAATTCATCAGGTTCCGGTGCCCTCGAACGGGCAGTCTTCGGTAACCCCCAAGTAACCAATTAAAAAGGTCATGCTTTTAATGCTCACGTCGTTGTTTAAAGATCGATGTACAATGATCCAGTCCGACGGCCGTTTGGTGATGCACGCGTGACGGTGCTGTGTTTTGCTGCAGTCGTCTTGTAAATCCGACTGGACTCACTCATTGGTCGCCCACCCCACTATTTCCTTGGCCTCCTCTTTTCCTTCAGATCAAGGAAGTAAACAGCGACGAAGAGGAAGACGATGGCGGAGGATCAAGGCCTGCGGCAAAAAAATCGAAGCCCGATCCCACCGCCACCGCAAACGGCCACAGCACACCAGGCAGAGGCACAGGTAGAGATAGAAGGGCTGCTCGTGGAGATGGCGGCGGAAGAGGGGGGGGAGGCTCCGCAGGATCACTCGGTCGGGGTACAAGTCGAGGGGGCCGTGGGAAATCATCTTCTGGGGGACGTTCGTCAGGAGGGTATGCGTCGGCCGGCCGAAACCCGGGCGGGTTCGGCGGGGGGCGTTCGTTTGGCGGGGGTAGGGGGGGCGGTAGAGGCCAAGGGAGGGGGGGTCGCGACGGCGGTCGGGGTGGTGGAGGACGAGGAGGCCGTGGGCGTGGCGGTGGTCGAGGGAGAGGACGGGGCAGAGGTGGAGGTAGAGGGCGAGGACGGGGGTAGACTGAAATTTAAAATGCTAGGGACGGGTTTGTGTCCCTGTCGGGTGTGTGACATGCCGTGTTCTTGTGGGTGGTGATGTTGTTGCATGTGGGTGTTGTCTAATTATCCACAACCGTAGATGCTGGATCATAGGTTGGTGCTGAACCAGAGAGCCTCAGCGTAGATTAGGTGCTGGAATAATCGATCCTTCGAAGCGCTCTCCGAGAACCATGGAAACTGAGAGGCAAGCCAGTGCAAGCACAGTTGTACCCATATTCCACGTGCCGCTTGCTGGCATGAATGGGCAGCCTGCTTGTGGCACCACCCAGCTCTCTGGACCTCCTCTTGTTGCCCAACATCGCGACCAATGTGCCTGCCTGTTCCTCGGTACAAGAGGGGGCTAAAGTAAAGCTACCTCGCCTTTGGAACTCTTGTCCACGTCGCCTACGGACAGACACACGTTTCGGGTTGCACGAAAGGAAGTAGGTGTCAATTTTCACTCGCCAAAACCCAAACAAGACCGTGAAGCTTCCCATTGAATTGCGTCAGGCGTACTTTCTTTAAACCGATTTAGCCGCACGAGCACCCGCCAACCAACCACACTTGTACAGCAGAGATACTTCTGAGGGAACTCGTCAAAACCTCGGCAGTCAGTTGTGCCTTCAGCCAATGTTTGAAGCAGTCGAAGCACCCTCCACCGCACGCACCACCATCAGAAGCACTACTTCGATGGCATGCAAGCAATCAAAAACTGAGGGCTCCAGGACTTGAAAGTGAAAGTTAAATGAGAAGGGACGCACAAACATACACGTAGTTTTTGGGAGATGCGCGCAACCCCTGTTCGAAAGGATAGTCAATCATCGGATCTCCGCCAGGGAAGGAGGGGGCCTAGATGCGAATCAAACCGACTTCGTAACGGACGGTACTGCCTTCGAGCTTTGGCAAATTCATCCCTCGGCCTTGACGCGCTTTTAAGTGTGGTCGGAGGATGTTCGTGGGAAAACGAGTGGGCTCAACATGTAGTTTAGTCTAGACTGGCCAGGAGGTTTCTCCCGATACTCCAGTTCGATCGAGGGTTCCTTACTGTGTGGGCGTTCAAAACACAACCGAGGGACCATATTTTTGGATATCCATCACACGCCTGCACCACATACGAAACATCTCAATTTCTTGAAGCCACATGCATGATGCAGGAGGAGGTATCCGACATGACAACCACACCCAAACAGCAGTACCCGCCCGATAAAGAGATGAATTCGTTGGGTTGAAACGATAAATAAAGCCATGATTCCTGCTGTGCTCTGCCAGGAAGAGGTTTCCACTCACAACTTCTGAAGGCGTTGCGAAGCAAATTCGCTGTCACGTCGAGCTGCAAGACGAAAATGAAAAGATGCAAGGGCCGCAACCAGCACACCTGAGCTGCTGGTGGGAGGGTGTCCTGGCGAGCAGTGCTAAAAAGTCTTGTCACGCGTCAACGAGATCGTGCCTCGGGCTCGATTGACAACGGGCGAGGGACTGACACATCATCCCTCTGAGGTATCTGCTGCGCGACCGGAAATTGCGCGAAGAGCGAGACACACAAGGTCGCCGCGCTTGCGTGGATGTAGGCAAACTTAAAAACTTGCGCGCTGCTGAGAGATCAGCTTGTCAATCGCTTTGAGGAGGATAAGGTCAGCGTGCTTCTCGGAATAGGCGGCACTCAGCTACAGCTCGCGATCATCCACTCCTCCACTGGTTGAGGCGAGTGACTAGCGCGGAGCGCAAAGCGACAGTCCCGTGCAAAAGGACCAACGGCGGGTGCAGCTTCGTTGCTACTTGCTTCTGCCGCCGCCACTGCTGCTGCTGCTGCTCCTGAAACACGATGAAGAGAGCCTACCCGGCAATCAACTTCGTGCCTCCGCGGCTAACTGGGAAGCCGGCCCCCGGCTCCGGTCAAGAACGCCGGTTTACGCCACCGCTGATACAAGCGGCGTCCGTCTCCCCTGTTACCGCCAAGCGCAAGCGCCCGACAAGACAATCTTGGAAGGGCCCGAGAAGACGACTGGATCCGCCATCACCATCAAAGGTACAGTTGACGGCATCGACGACAAATGCAGATGCAGGTCGGCGGATGGTGGAAGAAGCAGGGGTTGGAGTCCAAACGCCATGGACCCAAAAGAGCAACAACTGCTATCGGACCTCACGGCCCGTGAAATCTCATCGGTGTTCTTCGTCAGCTGGCAGCCCCGACACCCCGTCGATCCGTAGGTATATGATCAGAAAGCCGCTTGTGATGGCCGCAGAGACGCCAACAAAGTCCAGAAACCACCCGTCTTCCTCACGTCAACCCATCAGCGATAGACATCAGTTGGAACGGATGGGAGGGTTACGGATTCCTGACACGCCAATCCGTCACAAGTCGGAGCCGAGGCGGGACCTCAAGATCGCGCAAGATGAAAGAGCGAAACGTCGTGAAGGCAACCGTGAGATTAGCGATGACGGCGGCAACCGCTGTAGTTGTTCCAGCTCTCTATCCTCTCCTGTTGTAGAGCTGTGCGTAAAGGAGCAGGAGCAAGAGGCAGAGGCGGGCGTTGGGCGGGAAGGGACTACTGCTGTTTTACCTCTTTCTTGCCCTCAAGGGCCGAGTAGCAGCGGAGACTCGGAAGCAGGTTCAGATTCGCCGGACCTTCTTCGGAACTACACGATGGAGACAAACGATAAGCTGCAAGAGCCGGCACAAGGCGTTCCCCAAGATCGAGCCAGCAGTGACAACGCTGGGGGTCCGGTCATGGGTGTTCTACACGATGAAGAACCGGGTTGCGAGGGATCGGATGGGGGCTCGGAGTCGCCCGACCTACTTCAGAGGTATTCACTAGTTTATACTACTTCCGTGCTGAACGGTCCGCAGCAAGCTGCAGCGGCAGGCGGAAGGGACACAGGTCAGCAGTTGTAACGTGTTGCCTGAGGTGAAACACGTCATAGCCAGAACTCCACTATTCTCTCAAGCTCTTGATACGACAGATAGATTCCCTTCTACTAATGTATTGGATATTTTGCTGAAATCCTAAGAGTATTTGTCTTGTGAGAAGTCACTGGTAGAGACGGACGATATTAAAACATCCTTGCACTTTGCTCTTGCTTGCCACAGGCCAGCAAGCTACCTCAGCGCCACCAGAACCTCCTCCTCAGCAAACGAACCAGTCGTACTCCTGCGGCGTTGAGATGAAGCCAGAACGACGTGGTGCACAGGATTCCGCTTCGTCGGCCGCCGAACGACTCGTCCATCTCGCGACGCCCTCACGGCGTGGAGGTAACATCTTCTCCATAATGGCTGAACGGGAAAGGAGGGATGCTGCGGAAGGAAGCGCGTTGTTAGATAAGACAGGGTTGGAGGGTAGCACTGGGACGTTGCCGAAATATGAACCGCCTCTGGACAAAGGATTCGATCATGGGGTGGAAGGTAGTGCCGCGAGGGATGAGGAGAGCGAGACCTCAGCAATGGCGCCGTCTGGCATGCTGCCGACCACGGAATCAACAACTTTGGGGGCAGGGAGTAGACAAGACACAGCGCAAGACGAGGGTTTCTCGGCCAGGTTGCCGAAGTTACCGACAAAATCGGCGGCAGGGTGGAATGTGGATCGATCAGGGGATGCCCGCTGCAGCCACGGTTGCCTAGGCCTCCTCAAGGTTGACAAGGTCGGCACCACGGCCGGAAGAATTCGGTGTTGCGCTGCAGGCATAACACCGGGAGTAGATCGAAAGCCTCCCCCCGCGAAAACCAGACCCGCACCAGGGCCAGCCGCAATGGACTCCAGACTTGCGATTGGTGCGACCTATTACGGAACCAAAGCCAATATCATCCAGGCGAGCGTACCAAAAGGCGTCGGACTGGGATCAATGAGGATGCCGAATCCGTACGATCTAGCACCAAAAAAGGAAATGTCTCGTTTGCCAGAAGACGTGCCTAACCCATACAACGTTGTGGGCAACTCTTCCCGAGCTCCTGCCCCGCCCGGGAGCACGTCGGCTCGGGTACCAAATCCTTACGATACTGATCAGATATCTGCCTACCGGGGGGGGGTGCCAGCTGCCGTGCCTAACCCGTACGACACGAAGCCCAGTAGTTCGAGAGTTTCTGTCCCGCCCGTGCGTGGTTCGGCTGGTCTGTCTACTCCACGAGATGATGCTGGGACGACTTCATCGGTTCCTCCCCAGCCGCGTGCACCAGCTAGCGTGCCCAATCCGTACGATACCATGGGCACCTCTTCGCGACTTCCTCCGGCCCCAGTGGGGCGTGCAACAGCTGTTGTACCTAATCCGTACGACAAAGCGGGCACTGCTTCGAGAGGCCCGGCCGCTACTGTTCCCGCAAAGCAGGACGCGAAACCTTCCCCTACAATAAACACGTGCTCGAGTGGCGACACTGCGAGAGCACGAATGGATTCCGTACGGCGTCACCAGGCGAGTGGATCCTCTGCGATGAATACCCGCCCGAGTGACACTTCGAGAGCACCTACGGACTCCGTACCGCGTCAGCAAAACGCGAGTGGATCCTCCCCAGGTGGAAGCTGCAAAACCCCACCGGAGGTCAGGTTCGAGGTAGCGTATCAACAGCTGTATAAGAGCTCGCGCCCTGGGACGGCGGGGAGGGGTGGGAGAGGCCGCGGGAGGGGGAGGGGAAGGGGGAGGGGGTTCGGCAGAGGCACAAAGCGAGGGTCTACGGCTCCTAGACCTGCCCAGGACGCTCTTGTGGGAGTTTGGCGAAGCATGCCTGCTAAAAGGAAAGGAGAGAGAGGCACACAGTGAGTGAGCTCGCCTCATGACAGGGGCGTAGCTGTTCTAGGAATATTCATTTTTGCATTGTCTCAACGAGCTTCGGTAGAGGACGCGCGCGCCTTCTAAGAGTGATCGTCTATAATATGTCGAAATCACACTCCCGGTAGCAGTGAAGCTGGGTAGTGCATTCAGAATTACGGAGACTTCAACCCACTGCATGCACCAGCGTAGCTCAAAGCGGCAGAATCGACCTCCGTTTTCGCTACAGGCACGAAAATGCGAGGGTGTGGAAGCGCTGTGTAGTCTTTCTACACTCCACCGGAGCAGAATGCAACGCCTTAGTGGGCGACATTGATTTGATCAGTTGGATGCGGCTGACGCCTCACCTTAGGACAACAGCAACAGGTATGGTCGAAACCTCATCCTTTTCCTCAAAACTGCCCTTGCTTCCCCTGAAGAACATACTGATAGTGATAACCAGCAAGCACGGACTTGGACATATTGCAGCTCCATTGCTGACGCCTATGGTGTGTCGACAAAATTTGTTGTCCTCCAATGACGTGAATTTCTTGAATATTTGACGTTTCTATACAGGATCTATATGAGTCTGTCTGGGCAGAAGCTGAGCGGGAGGGAGGCTAGCAGGGCTGCAGCAGAGGACCAAAAGAGGGTTAAGGAGGGACTTGGACCTGTGGCAAAGGATCGATCGGCGATAATGAGGTTAGATTATGCGCCCTAGGTATGACAATTTGCCGCCGCACGTAGTGTTGAACCTCCTTGTGAGACGGGTTTCTAGATATTTCTTGCAATGATGATAAGGTGTGCATGTGTGGACGTAAATACGCCCCCCATCGTGGAGAGAAGTTGACATGCGGGTACAGCGCCATTCGACATGTTTTGGGCGTCTGTTTCCTTTATTAATTGCTCCATCATTCGTCGGTTGAGATGTTGAGATCAAGCTGTCTCATGTCCCAATGGACCACTCCTGTACTCACTTGAAGCGACGGCGTCGACTTTGAGATGATGTGGCTTCCCATACAGAACCAGCAGGTAGCTTGTTTGCCACCAAACCAAATCACCACCAAACAAGCATGCGCAGACCACACAGCACGATCGAAGACAACGTTGTACTCCGTATGTGCTTCGTGTTATGGACCATGCTAAACCGAAGCAGGATAGGGCAGGGCAAAGAGCCCCCGTCTTGCCAAGAGGCACACGGTGGCGAGAAGTATCTTCACGAGGACGCTCTCAAGCTTGGGACGTACAAGATACCCGAGCAGCTCGTGGAGTCGTACGCCAAAAGGTACTACCATGCTTCATTATCATAAACTCCTATTGGTGCTAAGGGGTTAAGTCGGTCGATAACGATAGGGGTTTTAGAACTGCGACATTGTAGCCTTACCGAACCTCTCCGTTTGCAATAAATTTCTCATGTTTCACCGCTGGCATAGTAGGTCGCCCCGGTGGTCTAGTGGTATCCTCGTAATCCGCTAGTTGCAGGGGTCGTGAGTTCGAATCCCCATGGGGTGAAATATTTACGAAATGTGCGGGTGAAAGCGAAATATAGCTGACAAGCTGTCGTGAGTACCAAACTTCGACGTTAGCACCGTTGACGAGGGAAAGGGACGGCTGGACCCCTCTCGCGATAAAAATAAATTCAGCACGCACCGCAGGAGGAAGGTAGGGCATGAAAAGAAATAAAAAGAAGAAAAAGCCCCGGTGTTTACCCCCTCCTGTGTGACCCTGGATGGTTGTACTTGTACGAAAAAATACACGTGTACACGTCTCACCACGAAAAATGGGGGGACTGTCGCCATAATAAATAGGACGAAAACACACAACACACACAGTAGCCATGGGTTTGTGCCTGTCGTTCGTTTCATCTTCCACCTGTGTTCGTCCGTACGATGGATGCACCAAATGCTGTGAGGCAGAAGCGTGCGTGTGCCAACGGTTGTGTGCCGACCGCGTTATTCGTACAGTAGGCCTGGCAGGGCGACGAGCGCCTTTGTATCACCATCTCCTGCACTTGACGTGTCGCGACTTCTACTCCCGCTCGTCCTCTGTTTTTTAAGCATATACAAAGTGGTTTTATATTGTCATTCTGTCAGTGTTCTTGCAAGTTCTGACTTCACTTCTCTCTACCCTGGCCGGACTGCGGGAGAAAAGGGGGATCCGAGGACTGTTTCGGTGGCAAGCGCATTGTCTTCGTGTCGACGACGGCAAACCTCTTGGGGGCGGGAATCTTGTATACAGGTACAGCACGCACGACTCGCGACCTAAGATACTTGCAGTAGTCCATGTTGATCTGCAGAAAAGAGACAGCTCTCTTTTACTTGAATCCACTGTGAATGAAGGGTGGACTCCTTCAGGGCACGTTGCACCATCTTTGGTTTTCTGCGCTTAACGAGAAGTTGGTGTCGTATCGCTTAGGCCGTTGCGCACGCCGTCACCCGCTTCTTGATGGCTCGGGTCGCGTTTTGTCAACGTATCGCCGCCTCGAAACGAGTATGCATGTCGCGCGCTCACTTCGATATTCGACGGTTCGGAATCCCACGATTGTTTCCGCGGAGATTTAGCGCGATGAAAATAACCGACCAGAGAATGTAAATTTCTGAAACCCCACGCAAGCTGGCGAGCGAGGCGTACGCGAGTGCCTCCCTCTTCTCGGATGCGTCCACACGTAGAAAGTGATATATATCTTGCCCGCACACCTGTCACACCCACGAATCTACACCGACCTACAAGCGTTTCAAGTTCGACCTTTGTCCGTGTTTTCCATCCATATTTTCGCCTGTCTTACCTTACCCTGTCTTGTTTTCTGTACGCCAGCGCACCAACGAGTGGGGGTAAGACTCTGGTGGCAGAGCTGCTTCTCCTTCGGGCCCTCCTTAAGCACAGCGGGACAATGGCATTACTGGTGGTACCGTACGTGGCCTTGGCGTTGGAAAAGCGCGATTACTTGAGAGACGTCTGGTCGCCTTTACAGGTTCGGCGGAACACACGGAGCGATTGCTTCTATTATATACTCTGGGGTATGATGTTGACGGAACGAGGGAAGGATTGCCTTCGCAAGGGCAAAACTTTGGTAGCTGGCGTATCGAGGCAGGGTAATACTGCTCATGGGCAAAAGGTCAATGGCTGGTGCATCGAAGACGTATGTGTAGCCTTAAGCTTTCTTAGGCAGCGAAACGCATGGAGAAGCGAAAATGGTTTTGAAATGGAAGGGAATGAAGATTTTCTACAGTGCAGTGTACAGGACTGTATTGTTGCACCGGTTTGCGCTCACGGCCTAGGCTACATCTGGCCGGTTGAAGCTGGGTCTTGCTGTAGCTAGCGGATGATGTGAAACGTGGTTTGTGCCGGCAGATGGCAAACTCGTACACTCGGAGGCTAGGTACAAGTAGGGTTTGATGGGTTGTCTTGTTTCATGAGAAGTGAAATCGCACTGTAGCGAGAGAGAGGCTTGGCCATACTCAGGTCATGTCATAACCTTTCCCATGTGACATACATATCCCTGTTCTCATATGGTTATTCTTTCATTCAACGCTTATCGACAACAGCTGAACATCCAAGCTTACCATGGAGGGGAGGGGGGCGACGGTAGCGACATGGAAGGCGTGAACGTGGCCATCTGCACCATGGAGAAGGCTAACTCCATCGTCAACAGACTCGCCGAGGAGCAGAGACTCGCTGTAAGCACTCAATCAACAGCAACTCGTTATTGTCCATCTATTGTGCCGTACAACCACAAGGTCTTTGGTTTCTCTGGTTGTTGCTTGTATGTATATCACTACTGAGAACGAACTTGTGCATGGACCGATACAGAAGTATGAAGAGAGAAAGGCACGGTGTGCAAACAAAAATAACCTTTCACGGTAGCGAGCTAACGAGAGGTCCGTGCCAACGTCCTACGCAAATTGAAGTATTGTCACTATTAGTATGTAGCCTCATACGACGAGTGGTAGAATACACTCCCTGGCGATAGCACTCCTTTGCTAATGCAGGAAGGCAAGGAATGTGTAAGGTTGAAGGAGCAGGTGCAAGAAATCCTGCCATTTTGTTGGCTAGCCTTGGCTTTCGTCCCGCACACGTAGCATACGTATCACTTGGACTAGTTACCTTTATTTCTTCTTTCGTTCAACTTCTTGTCGATGTCGGTGTAGGTGAGAACTTATCGTTCCGCCCTCCCCAGATTGTATCAGATCGTATCAGCGGCATACCATCGTACGACGGTCGTAAGGCGTTAGTCCAATGCCTCCGTTTATAGATGGGCTTAACAATCACGTTGCTGCTGTAGGGTCGATCGATACTTGTCTGGCTGCATGGGTAAGTTCATGTTTCCTACAAATGGTAGTACGCTGTACCAGTGGTGCCGCCTCTCTTACCACCGGCGACGCTGCCCACTCGCACTTGAAGGGGTCGTCGGTTCTTGTCTGCGGGGTCGCCTTCCCTACTCCTCCTTCGACATTCGATGTCTGGGACTGCTTCTTCCTCGCCTTAACTCATGCTCGAGTACCCTGCCACCCCTCTGCTTTGTTCATGTCGGTGTTCTCGGCAACAGGCCTTGTCAGCGGTAGTGGTGGACGAGATGCACCTCATCGGGGACAGGGCGAGAGGCTTTCTCCTGGAGCTCATGCTTACCAAGCAAAGACTCTTGTGCCCCAATAGTGTCCAGGCAAGCAAGTGTGGTGAACTGCACCACCATGTATTTTGGAGTTTTGTTGGTTTGATGGTGTATGGCCTTTTTCTGTTTCTCTGGTGCGCTCTTCTCGAATTTAATTATTGCATCTGGCTTGCGGCGGGCGACCTTTAGACCTAGCGTCGCGACACGTGTGGTCTCAAACAAGCAAGTGGCCGGTACTCGATAGACCCCACGCTTGACGCTGCTCGTACTCCTGTGTTTTTTGGTGTGTCTTTTTTTCATGTGACATCAGTGGTTCAAGAGCAAAAATTGCATTTGGAAATTACTAATTGCAACTCGTGGGAAAGGCAGCGTGGTATGCACTGCGGCTGATTCTGGTTGTCTCCTTTTATCCTGTGGCGCTCTCTGTCAACGTTGATTCCAACTGCGCTGTATCTAGCGACACGTGAGCAATTGCGTAACCGCACCGCATGGCACAAGCCCTCGCGACCCATCAAATCTGCGCCGACAGACCGGTCGAGGGAAACATCGTTCACAAGAATGCTGTAACTCCACCTTTGCTTTAAATGCACCGCCGTCACGTGTAAAAAAAAAAAACAAACACCAGACCCCCTGTCTTCGTTGCCAATGTACCCTTGTTCGTATCAACGTCCCCGACAGGACATATAGCTATGCCCCCCCCCCCCTGCCCCTGACGCTTTAAGGGAGGAAAGACACACACTGAAACCTCACAGGGTGATTTGCATTGGAGATTGCCGGACACATAGACTTATTGAGTGAGGATAGCTGCATACTGAAAGCTCACAGATGGATTGGTTTTTGAGTTTGCCAGACACATAGACGCGCTGCGTGGGGATAGCTACACACTGACCCCTCACGAGTTGAGTGATGTTGGATAGTGCCAGACACATAGACGCTTTGAGTGCGGATGACTGCATATTGAGACCTAACGGGTTGAGTGACGTCTGCTACTGCCGAACACATGAACGCATTGAATGACGAAAGCTGCATACGGAAAGCTCACAGGTTGATTTGTATTGGAGATTGCCGGACACGTAGACGCGTTGAGTAAGGATTGCTGTATACTGAAAATCCACAGTAGCTATTATGAGGAGACAATTCGAGGATGCAGTACACATAGAGCCGACCCCCAACCAGTACCCAAACCCCCCCTGAAAAATAGAGGCCATGCGCCCCCCCCCCTCTTTACCTCCCCCAGAGGATGAGGAGGGTGCAGTCCAAAGTAAGCACAAGCTTACCTAAGGTTAATGCCTATTGGTACGGCATTAAAAAATACTAAAGTCCCCCATTGGGCGGTGGAGGACTTAGAGCTAAGACACCCCAAAACTCTCCGGCGTGAGATCCAAAA
>CACKRE030001546.1:52735-63444 GCA_902602495.3 Ectocarpus sp. CCAP 1310/34 | reverse complement strand
CCCCCCCCCCCCCCCCCCCCCCTGCCCCTGGTTCTAATTCCGTCCTCCCTGCCATCTTGCAGCTCATCTGCCTGAGCGCGACCCTGCCGAACATCGAATGCTTGGCCAAGTGGCTAGATGCCTCGCTGTATCGAACGGCGTATCGACCGGTGGAGCTCCGTCATTTCGTCTGCCAGGGGAGGGCGGTGTACAGGCCAACCCGAATACGCGGTACCGGGGGGGGGGCGGAGGGGGGAGATGACGAAGGGACCCTTGAAAAGGCGAGTGGTCCAAACGTATGCATGGAGCGAGCGTTGGATCCAATACTACTTCANGGGGGGGGGGGGGGGGGGGGGGGGGGGGGGGCGGAGGGGGGAGATGACGAAGGGACCCTTGAAAAGGCGAGTGGTCCAAACGTATGCATGGAGCGAGCGTTGGATCCAATACTACTTCATCTTTCATTCCCAGAGGTCAACATATTAGTAATTTTCGAAAGCCGGGTCCTTTTTGTCTATACCGTACCTGCAGCTCAACGACACGCTTGAACTGCCAACCTAGCCAGCCGCTTGGCCACGGAGTTTCGTTGTTGCAGGGTTTGTTCATGGTTCGGAAAGTAGACGAGCACCATGTATTTCGGTTGTGTGTGTGGTCTCTGGAGGGGGGGGCGCTTGAGCACCATCGTCTCCAAACGGTGGCACGCGTCAAGGGGGCGCCAGGCTTAAGGCTGCCTCGTTACGAAACGAAAACTTGTTTGTTCGCCTCGGTGAAACCGTTGTTGGGACTAGGTGGCTGGAGGGGACATCAAAAGGGTCGGAGGAACGTCGCCCAGTGCTGACCCCGATGGGGTGGTGGATCTTGTCAAGGTGTGTTTTTCGATACACTACACGCGTCGCACGTACGTGCCGAATGGCATTAGTAAGATGTGACATACAGCAATAGTACCCTGTCTACGTTAGCGGGCGCGTCCGTCGTGTTCATAGACTGGTGGACATCGGACATCCTTGTCTTGCGTGGTGTGCAGTCCATGGAGTGAGGGAAATAGTTGCTGTCGTGATGCGATAAATAGTTTCAAGTGCGGGATAAGTTTAAACACAACGAGTGACCTCTCGAAATGCGAAGAAAGACAGGATGCGAGCGTCTTATCGTACTACATCAAGAGTTCAAACGAAATGACCAACACGAAGTACGGGTCTGCTTATTTCGCGTCGCTCGCAAACCTCAAGCGCAGCAAGGTGGTCAATGGTCGAAATCTTCAAGTATATATCTCAACGAAAACTTGCGCGCGTAAAGAGATCGCCCCGCATTTCAGATTCATCTCACCCCTTCCTTTTCGCCACACCTCGGCCGGCCGTCGTATGGACTGCTCTGTCCTGTTTCACAGTTCAACTCCCCTGCGTCCTGGACTGTTTTTCGTCTGATGCCGCGCATTGTCGTTCACCGTGTCATGTATCATGTCAAAGGATGCTCTCGCAAGAGATATGTCTGTGTTAGTCTTCTGCAGCACCAAGAAGTGGTGCCAACAAACGGCTACCCTGCTCGCGAAGGAGGTTCTGTCCGACCGAAATCGAGCAGCGGTAAGGGCAGCCACTGTCGCACCAGCGGCGGCGGGAAAGAGAAGCTATGTCAACGGCGACGGTAGTGGAACTGATGGCAGGAGCAAGGGGAAAGCCGCCGGTTTAACGGGCTTCGTGCCGGCGAAGTCTATGGCATTAGCAGCAACAGCAGCAGCAGGTGCAGCGGTGGAGAGCACGAAGTCGCCGCACCCTAGAGCACGCGAGGGCACGGCTGCGGAGCAGGGCGCCGGGGCAACGGCAACAACAACCGCGCAGGAAGGCAGCAAAGTCACCGAGCGCCTTAGAGGGGCGTCGTCTCCCACCACCGCTGACGACGTCCGAGAGAAGTTGAGGCAGACGCCGGTGGGGCTGGACGCGGACCTATCGTATCTGGTGAGGCTAGTACCCTTTACCATCCTATTTTCGACAGATCTTTGTTCAACACCAGCAGTTGTGGCCTTTTGATGGTGGCAAGACTCACCTGGATCCCAGTTTGACCGTCGAATCGAGTTGTCGAGTTACTGCTACTGCTACTGCTACATGTATCGTCTAAGGGATCGAAACACTTGCTTGTCGGGTTTGGGTCGAACGACTTGAGACAAGTGCCACGGACACTTCGACTTTTCTCCGACGTAATTCATACACGGTCATGGTTGCTGACACGGGTTGTTGCAGGTGGGCGCGGGCATCGCATTTCACCACTCGGGGTTGGTGGTAGAAGAACGAAGCATCCTCGAGGAGGCCTTCAAGCAGGGATCCATCAGGTGGGCGAAGTATGATGCTTTTGCTGCCAAGGCCCCGAACCTCTCACCGATACTGTATACTGTATACTGACTACTGTATCATATCGATAGCGAACCACCGACGGCGGCGTCGCGTCTGCCGATTGCGCAGTTTCCATTTTTTATATTCGTTGTTGTTGTCGTTGTTGTTGTTGTTGTTGTTGTTGTTGTTGTTGTTGTTGTTGTTGTTGTTTCCCACAATAGCTCGTCTACATACAAGTAGCTCTCTCCAGAAGGGTGGGAGAGTCTTAAGAAGCAAGATACGTTAAATAGATTGTTTGCGCTGTCCTCGGTCGATCCGGAGGTACAGTACTACACTGGAACCCGAAGTACCTTCCCGTGACTGACGTACCACGGGGCAATGGGCGATGGGCGATGGGCGATGGGCGATGGGCGATGGGCGATGGGCGATGGGCGATGGGCGATGGGCGATGGGCGATGTTTTTTGTCTTGGGTGTAGTGGTGTTGTGGACGAGGAGAGGAACGTCCTGCAAGCGTGGGACAGACAGGCAGGCCGGACCAGGAGTCGGACCCTCTGCTCGTCTTCCCCTTCTCATTCGATGGTGAACCCTCCAGTGAATCTGAACACGTAGGTGAAGCATCTCGTGCCGCCTGACCTCGCCCACCCGTCGCTATCGCTCTTCTGTCTTCGCGGCTCGTATTCATGCCACCATCCAATGCCTTCTAACCCCCAAATCTGCAGAGTTATCGTTGCGACGTCGACTCTAGCTGCGGGCGTCAACCTTCCTGCACATCGAGTCATCATACGGTCTCCTTCGGTCGGAATTGGCCTGCTGGATTCCACGAGGTAAGAATGAAACTGAGACTGAGATTATGTCTGGAGAGATTGTATTGCACTTGATTCTTTGCCGTCTACGTCCACTGGTGGTACAGCAGTGTAGGTTCTGAGGAGCCTCGATCAATCCGGGGGTTCTCGATCAACCTCCTCCCCAACAGCCCCGAGAACGCTGCGCTTCTTACGCTGCAGTTGAATCCCTTGTTGACGACAAGAGGATCAGCAGCCGTACCCCTCGATGTGTATACCCGAAATAGGTTCGGCAGACTTATTTTGAGGCCTCTGTGTGCTATTTTCCCCGGAGCATGTCTGTGATGAGTCATGAGGAATCGACTTTCTAGCGGGCTGCAGGTTGTGATGTGATGTGATGTGAACACGAGTTAAAGGGGGGTAGAGGGGAGAACACATGAAACAATAAACCAAGCTGTGATGATCAGTTGTCTACGGTCTGATGAGCAGGGTTTTTTGTGAGGCAACTTGTTGCCGGCGGGTACTTCAACGTGTTGACTCTGTAGGCAGACTGCTGTATTCTTCCACTGTTTGGCGAGCTACTTTGACAAGCTGTCGTGTGGTGTGGTATTGTAGGAAAGCACGTTGTTTTTCACGCTCTTGCAAATGACAACAACCTTCCGAAGGACGCTAGACATTGCAGGGTTCAACCTCCAAAGCAGTGCATTGATCAGGCTCCCCAAATAAGAAGTAGAACTTAACCAAGGCGGAGTATTGGGTTTATCAAACTCGTCGCATCAGTACAAATAGCCAGTCTAGTCAGATACCTTCCATCTCCCATCCTACAACTCGATCGGGCAGGTATCACCAGATGGCAGGTCGCTCTGGACGTGCGGGAGTTTTAAGAGGAGAGGAAGGGGGCAAAGCGGTGCAAGGCGTCGATACGGCTCGCGGGGAGTCGTTCTTAATCTTACCGGTATGTCGTGGGTGGCACAGCAGTACGTGGGATGCACGAAATTATGTTGCACTCACTTTTTTCGTTCACGATGGCGGAAGAACGACTTATCTTCTATTGGGTTTGGTTCCAGTAGCCTTTTGATTTGCGACGTGTAGCTGAAGAGACCACGCCTCTTACCAGATGGCCTTAAAGACGTGGAGCATGTCTCGGTGCCGGCCGCTCTGGTATAGTATAGACGGGGTGTTGGTGGTGGTACGTGATGCATGCGATGCGATATGTATTAGGCGTCTGGAGAACAATATGCTGTGGAAGGGGCGTTGGATAGTTGGGATGCCATCTATCCTGTTTGAGGCCGTCGGATGCACTTGAGGAAGGTCTTGTGCATACGACGTTTTTTGTTGTCCTGACCAACCTGTCTGTGTTTTCCCCGCTGTTTTGTCGGCATCACGTGTGTTCCCGCGAAATCCAACAACCTCTTACTGTACACAGAAAAACGTCAAGTTCACGCTGTCGGATGCCTCCAAGCTGATTTCAGCACCCCTCCCCAAGCTCGAGTCGGCGTTGAGGGATGCCAAAGGCGGGGGACTAGAGAGAGCTCTGCTGGAAGTTATCGTTAGCAAGACTGTCACAAGCAAGGAAGGGGCTAGGAGGTGAGCGTCGGTTATCTTGGGCGGGTGTAGCAGGAGTTATTTGCCATCTAGTCGCGTCCCGTGTCTCAGACGAGGAACTCTTGGATGGCAAACATGTCCGGTCCAGTTGGTTTCGAGAGGATCTTTTTCTGTTGCACACAGCACAACTCGCAAGGTGACAAGGTGACGACAACAACCTCTCTGCCTCGCCCTCACATTGCTGTCGATATGTTTCAATGCGGGTGAGTATTTCGATGACATCATTGCTTTGGGGTTGTGGCGTGCTGGTCTACGCATTGCAAAGTCGTGCCGCTTCTTCGTCTCAGGTACCTCTTGTCTCTATGTACATGTGTACATGTCCGTCTGTACCCTTTCCTCCACCAGGTTTAGCTGCAAAACTCTTCTGGCGGCGCAGATTCCTGAGGACGAAGTGCTCAAGGCGTGCGATTCGGCCATGGCATACCTGCGAAAGCACAACTTCGTCGTCAAACAAGGAGGCGACAGCGTGGAGGGGTGCGCGGACTACGACGTAGCTCCCACGCAGCTTGGAAGGGTAGGCAAACACACGACGTTAGTAGACATTTCTGCTGCTATTGTTGTTTCGCTTGTCTTCTTTTCTACAAAGGAACGTTTATTAGTCGAACAGACCGAATAAAATGCCATTTATTGATGGAACTGTTTCGGATTGTAGTTTCATGAATTGCTCGAAAACCTGGGGTCACGAGGGGAAGAAATCGTATTTTGTTGTAATGTGTTGGGGCGTTGGCGTGTGTTTTTTTTCTACCAACATCTCCAGACTAGACCACACCATGAAAAACCTTTGTTGTGCATACCACCCATACCGCGTACCGTGCTATAGCGTTGTCCCCCTTCACAATCTATTCTGTTCTGTGCCGCGTCCTCTCCCACCGATCACGAAATCCGGCCGATGCACTTCCTTGCGTACAACTATGTATACAGTATGACAATGTTTGTACTGAACCACTGCTGTAAAGCTGCAAGCCCCGGTCAACCTTTTCCACTAGCCGTTTTTCCTCTTCCGTTTTCCCTTGACAAACCCCACTTTTCACCCTCTTTGCACGTAAAGTGTTTCCACGAGGCACGATGAACGAACAAGCCAAAGACAATCTCGCCGAAAACACGACGGGTACTAACCAAACAACCAAACAACCAAACGCCGCAATGCTCTTCTCTTTTCCCAGGCAACTTTCTTTTCGGGCCTGTCCCCCTCGGCAGCGGTGGACGTGTTCGAAAGCCTCGACAAAGCGTGCCAGAACTTCGCCGTGGCGAGCGATCTCCACGCCCTCGTCCTCGTAACGCCTCTGGACGGCATCGAGCCCAACTGGGGTCGATTCCGAGAGGAGTACTTGGCGTGCAGCAATGACGATCCCGTTCGCGTGGTCGGGGAGTTGGTGAGACAGACAGACAAAACACCCTCGCCGCCTTGCTTTGTTTTGTTTTTTCAAGACTATGGGTTGACCAATGGTCAGAATTTGGTAGGGGTATTCTATTCTGGAATGCTTCTGGTTCGCCTAGTTGGCAGGCAACCGGGTTTGTAGGTCACGGATAAGAGGATACCTTTCTAGGTGTTGATTGTGGTTTTTTGCGGGGAACCCTTATTTGGCACTAGTATGATATACATACTCCGCATGGGTGAGACCAGATGATGCATGATACCATGATAGATACTATCGAGTGCGGCACGAACAGATTGACGGCTTACAGTGTCTATTTTATCAGCCGACTGCGCGTGCTGCTAATGTTGTATATGGTGGCTCTGTTGTCAGCTTTAAGATGGTGATGACACGGCGTTTCGGATGACGAACGTTAGATACGTAAGTCTCAAGAGAGGGTTCTATTCGTGTACAAGGCTTCTGGTTGTCACATCGAAATAAAAAAGGAACTACGAAGCTCACACAGGACAATGCGCGAATCATAGTAAATGCGGAAAAGCTCCACGCTTAAAAGCTCGGAAGGGTTCGAGCACCAAACAAGAAGAAGTATCCAACTTGCCACGAAACTTGATAAGTTATCGACTTGTAGAATCTACGATCTAGGTCGAACCAAGGGCTAGAGTGTCCTGCTCATCTTGTTGTCCTTCCCTCTGTTCCCCTTCATGGGTAACGCCTTCCTACGCCTCGCAGATTGGCGTCGAGCTAGGAGTGCTTGTGGGTGCAGCTGGAAACACTGCACCCAAGTACGGGCAAAGGAATTTTGAAGTATCTCGCGGGTCCAACCACCACCGGATGGTGGACTTGCAGCCCTACCGTAGACTTTACGGTGCCATGCTTCTCCAGCAGGTACAGTATTCGTACAGCAACCAGCGCTTACTCATTTTGGTCTGAACGTTGTTTGACGTTTAAGTCAAGAAGAATACGCGTTACTCGCCCCAAGACAAGCGGCCGGACGAGACAAATTGGTAGTGGTTTCAACACCTGTGTTTTGTTGTTCGACCGGAGGCTTTACGATGCCTTTCCTATCCAGGAGTTGTCAATACTTTTCGTGTACAAGAAGCAGTAATTTGCAATGACGCGAGAAGTTGCAACGCTTCAGCTCCCGCCTGATGGTAGCAACGAACGATTCGAGACACCGCCGGGCCCGCCGAGAGAATGATCGATGACAACCGCTTCAAAACCAAAGACCCAACATAACTTCTGGGAAATATAGGTGCAGGTACGTGCATTCGAAAAGGTCTCTTTTGAAGGGGTCATTGTCTAATGTAAAAAAACGGGCTGTGAAAACTGACTGATGTGGGACAGCCTGGAGAGGTATTGGGCAGGATTGAGGATTGAGACCTATTACGGTCTTCTTGCGGACTAGATTGTTACGCTAGATGCGGTGCACCGTCAACCGGCTCGCCCTACAGCCAAACACCACGTACGACTAACTGTGTGGAGGTTGTTTGCTTGCTACGCGCTGCCGCAGCTGGCGCTGTTGCCGCCGTTCTGCTCCTGCTGTGTTTGATGCTTGGCACCCCGCTGAGAAGACAAAGAGGTTGAGTTTCCGGCCAAATCTTCTACAACGTGCCATCGCCCCCTCTTTTGGTGCAGGCAGTAGAGGAAGTGCCTGTCCGCAACATGGCCGGAAGGTTAGGTATTGAGAGGGGGGCTCTGCAGGCGTTGCAAAAGGAAGCGTCGGTGTTTTGCGGCATGGTCGTCTGTTTTTGCCGGCATCTTCAGTGGCACGAGCTGGCCAACGTCCTCTACAGCTTCCAGGTGAAGAGAAGAGTGGCATCAAGTGGGTGACAGGCAAGAGGCATGTAGTGGGGTTACAGTATGATGAATAACCTTCGCCTGCGTTGGACTGCGCAATACAATTTAAGCAGACGTGCCAGGACACAAAATGAGTCTGGCGACACAAAACTGTGTGCTGTTGCGTGTGTTGCAGTTGTCACAGCCTTCTTTTGTCCAACTCATACCTCGGGTCTTCCCGACGTTATCAACAACACCAAAATGCTGCCATGCCATGAAAGGCAGCGACATGAGCGCTGTGGGTCCCGTTGTCCCGCTGCCACGCACATCAAGCCAACGACTGTCGACCAACCGGATTTTGTTTTGGCATCCGACGCAGGACCGTCTTGGCTACAGCGCAAAGCCCGAGCTCCTTCCCCTTGTCCGCCTCAGCCGCGACCTGCCGCCTTTTCGTGCGAGGGCTCTTCTCAAAGCCGGCTACCCGTCTCCGCTAGAACTTGCCACCGCGGATGCTGCTCGCGTGGCTGACGTGCTGCTGCGCTGTGCGCCGTTCCGCAGCGCCGGGTGGGACGAGTCTGTGGTGAGTGCAAGGGGTTGATTGCTCAGGTGCATGGTGTGGTTGGTTACTGTGGAGACCTAAGCTGTACCAGGTGGCAGTGAAATAACGCATGTCCTACGTTTAGTGCAGGAGAGTAGTGATTGCAACGTAGAAGCATGCGCGCGTACTGCCTGCCGGATGCTGTGGCTCTATTTTGTAGCTCCAGTCGTCACCCTCGGTACTTCGTGTTTTGCAATATGCTCTCGAACGTACCACTCTTACCCTTCCTTGAGAAAAGCAATCATCCCTCTTGATCCTAAAGTTTTCGCCTGGTGGTCATCGACCCTAGTATCACATTGTTCGTACCTCTTGGATGTGTTATTAGTAGACGAACAAATCCTCCTGTTGGACGCCCGCCAACGTACACCCCTTCGCTTCGTTTTTTCCGAAAACGTTGGGCGTGTTGTCACCTCCACAGGAGCGGTACCGAGCGAAACAGGCCAGCCGCCTCGCGCAGAACGTCATTCATCTAGCGAGGGCCGAAGTTATGCGCCAAATTCACCGTCAGCTAGCAAGCACGACCACCCCGCCATAACGGGGTATTGGTAGCGCATACCAATGATCGTGTTGTGTTGAATTTCTTTATCGTTCAACCGAGAAAACGGGCACTGTTGTTGTTACGTTGATCCCGCCGTGGCCCCAGGAGTATCATCGTGGCGTGTCTTCCGATGGAGTGACGACATTCATTCATTCGTCCTTGTCAACCTGCAAGGGTGTTTTGATGGGGATATTTATGCACGTGGTGGTGCTCTCCAATCCTTCCCCAACAGTTTCCGACGCAACGCTGTGCCGAAGAGGAAACGGTACGCGTTGGACTTTGTTGGGGGAGCTAGTTATATCCATTGTCGCAAGCGCTCACGGTACTGTTGCTTGCGTTTTTGTCCTTTGGGGAGGTGTGTTTGGGTCGCGAATGCCTATGCGTAGTCCTAACCTTTTGCCGGCATTTGGCGTAAGGCCTTCTATGGGTAGTCGTGTTTGCCAACAGCTGCGAGGTATGGGTTGCAATACCAAGCGAATGCGACAATAGGGTCTTGGCAATCAATTCGTGATCCGATTGAAAAGAATGTGCCAGCCAGGTGTCAAACTCGGGACCAGCACCAAGGCGACTACTCTAAAGTCGTTTGAAAATTCTGAATATTTGTACCATCATCGTGGCTACGTTGCACGTCGTGTGCCCACTCTCGTGACAGCAGGGAACCTTGGAGGTTCCAATAGCAAGACAAACCATGCAAATTGTTCTGCAAAGAAAGCAGGTTTCCCTTGCTGTGTACGCACGTTAGCCCGTCATTATCAAGCGAATTTGTCTTGAGTCAAGCAATGAATGTGTATTATTATTAGCATCGACCGCGCTAACCGGCTGACCAATTAAAATACGTCAGTTGTTGTTGTTGTTGTCTTCACATCAAACCGTATGTCAGTTGCTAAATGCCAAAATCTAGCGAAAGACTCTCAGCCCGTGGTCACGAAAGTGCTAGAGCCATCTGAGGATCTAAGGAACACGCACACATGTAACGAGAAAAAGGTATCCAAGAGCCCGAAGAGGTACACCTAAATAAAAATCCCTGCAGCACCGTGTGCGTGCCCAACAACTGAACTGCAGGTCCGTCCCACCGTTCGACTACAGCAGTAGCATCACCCCCTCCCTGTCCCACTACTCTATACCAAAACGGAAGATTGCCGACCACTGCATACTGCTGTCTGAAGTGCTGTCTGTACAAAAACACCATGGTAGGCATGGAACAAGCAGCTGGCGGGGCACAAAGCTGCTGTCTGAAGTGCTGTCAGAATGTGTCTGCGGCCGTACAGTGAGAAAGAACAACCAACCAAACAAAGCCATCATAGATAGCAGCAATTATCAATCACCCGGATCTCTCCCGATCGTCTGTTCAGGCACTGCAGTGAAAAATATCGACACTAAAGTGGTAGTTTTCCTGGACCCGCCCACAGGCCACTTGATAAATTTCTCTCTAGGCCCTGGTTATTTACCCAACAAAATATACACCATTCGAAAGCTATGAACCAGGGCTTTCGAATGAATCCCTTTTTAGCTTTCACAGACACCTTGGTGACGAGTTATGCCGAATATACCGTTTCACCAAAAACGCGGCGGAACCGGTAAATTACGATTTGTCGTGCCCCCACCACCGCTGTGAAAAAAAAATATACTAGAGTATATGACACAACGAGTCCATCTCTATCATAGAAAAGAGTCAGAGACAGATTAACAATGGAATCATAGCGTCAGAGAAAACTACCTGTGTGTCTACGATTTCC
>CACKRE030001546.1:40470-50905 GCA_902602495.3 Ectocarpus sp. CCAP 1310/34 | reverse complement strand
ATATGCGCAGCAGCAAGAAGGTTTCGGTCATCCCTTGAGGGTGAGTCTAGCCCTGCTCGCCAGAAAGACCCCCCCCTTCACTACAACCCATGTCTAAGCAAAAGCTTGTCGAGGAGCGAGGGGAAGAAGGGAGAGTAGTACTGGGGTATAAACGCGCCGCGTGGGCCGTGGGCTTCAACGAGGGGGCTCCACTGATCGTAGTTGGAAGGGCGGGGTATGTACATAATGTTGCTAAAGTGGTAGTTTTCCTGGACCCGCCCACAGGCCACTTGATAAATTTCTCTCTAGGGCCTGGTTATTTACCCAACAAAATATACACCATTCGAAAGCTATGAACCAGGGCTTTCGAATGAACCCATTTTTAGCTTTCACAGACACCTTGGTGGCGAGTTATGCCGAATATGCCGTTTCACCAAAACGCGGCGGAACCGGTAAATTACGAGTTGTCGTTAGGCCTGTCCTCCATCGGCCGTTTTATTTTCGATTTAGATACACAAACTTTACTTCTATACTAATTTCAAGTAATTCCAACTTCTTATTCTCCGTCACACAAGCAAAACGGCCGATGGAGGACAGGCCTAGTTGTCGTGCCCCCACCACCGCTGTGAAAAAAAGTATACTCTATATTTTAAGGAATCCTTGAAACAAACTGGTTCTAAATCACCTGGTTCAGAACTCTTTTTTGCCAGGCCCTAGATACAACACAGACAGAGACAGAAATAAACCAAGTTTCAAATTTCAAAAAAATCGCGGCCGAACCACCGCTTGGGCCGCGTCGCACACAGCCGCCGGTAGGTGTACACATGTTGTTGTGAAGACCGGCAACCAAATGGAACTCGACCAAGAGAGGGTCTCCTGCCTGCAGCAGTTGGTTCCCGACGGATACACGCTGCGCGACAAGCTCAGCATCGAGAGACAGAAGCCACGAAAGTATCGGTTAGTGCTGCACTCAAGGTCGCGAGCCAACAATTTCAGGCCCAATACCCCATCTCAACTTCATCGACTTAAACCCATGTCTCTCAGCCTTGAAACAAACTGGTTTTAAATCACCTGGTTCAGAACTCGTTTTTGCCAGGCCCTAGACAGAAAAAAACCAAGTTTCAAATTTCAAAAAAATCGCGGCCGAACCACCGCTTGGGCCGCGTCGCACACAGCCGCCGGTAGGTGTACACATGTTGTTGTGAAGACCGGCAACCAAATGGAACTCGACCAAGAGAGGGTCTCCTGCCTGCAGCAGTTGGTTCCCGACGGATACACGCTGCGCGACAAGCTCAGCATCGAGAGACAGAAGCCACGAAAGTATCGGTTAGTGCTGCACTCAAGGTCGCGAGCCAAACAATACTGAATTGAAATGGCGGAGCCGCTGGATCACGTCTGGGAAGCCACGCGGCCGCGACGCCGTCGCGGAGGGAATCATCATAGACGAGGTGACTGCTGCTGACTGGGATGCCGTTCAACTCAAGAACTCAGCGTACGCCCCGGTGCAGAGAGCACCACCGCGGGATTCAACAGCACCCGCAGTTCGAGCCGCAGCGCCAGCCGTTGGTTCACTACAAGAACCCGGTCTCGCAGGCGCGCAAAGATCGCGAGATCCAAATTGGGGTGGACAACGGGACTACAGTGGGCGGCCCTTTGGAAAGTTGGGGAGGGCGGCCCGGCGGATGCGTGCGTTGACACTTCGGCAGGAACTAGAGGAGGCCGTTACTGGGTCATTCAACCTCTCTGCAAGCAGTCTGTCTGGAAGAAGTCGTGCGGGCGTGGATAGAGTTCGAACCCGAGTGGGCCGAAGAGGCGAAGAGGAAATAATACCTGAACAAGGGCACGTACAGCACATCTCAAGCTGCAAACAAGATTAGGCGTGCGAAAGGGGCGGAGATGAAAGCTCGGGTGCTGGCGGCAGCGGCGGACGAGTTTCGCGCTGAGAGCAAGCCAGAGTGCAGAGTAAGAAAACCTACCCTGACGGGAGGCGGGCCATGCTTCTCTACCAGGACGAGAGCATAATTCGAGGTTACTTTTAAACGGAGCAAAGCGGGTTCGATAATTTAGGTGTAAATTCCGGGCGCGAACAGTAATCTTGCTCGCAATTCAATTGTGGGACTTTAAATTTAATCACACATGTTGACAGCGCCACATCTGCCGCCCCTAAATTGTCGGTTTCTTGTTTGTATTTGCAGCCAACGACGACCAGAGGCGCGCGTGGTATCGGGACGGCCAGCATGTGCCCGTGAAGAAGTCACAAGGCCAGGGGATCATGGTGTCGGGGACGATAATCCACAACGTTGGCTTCTTCTCGGCGTCGCGGGCACAGATCCAGGACGCGGAGCGCAACCGCAGGAAACGATGCGCCGCCTCAGCTGCCGCGAAGCGACGGGGGGAAAACGTGAAGGTGGAGAAGTTCCGCCCCATCGACATGCTTCATGAAGACGAGCATGGACAGTACTGGTCCTACCACCTCTTCGAGTACGGAAAGAACAAGGAGGGATACTGGAGGAGCGGGCTCAGGATGCTGGACCACATGTCAGACGTGCTCGACATGTTCACAGTTCTCTACCCTGAGCACAAGCCTGGAGGCCTGTTCGACTTGTCGTCCTGTCATGACTGCATGGAGGTCGGCGCACCGTCGGTGAAGAGAATGAACTTGGGTGTCGGTGGTGTGAGGAACGGAGAAGAGCTTGCGCCGATGGACCCCGTGACCATCCTCGAAGATACCCCGAACCTCCCAGCCGGCACGGTACAGCACTTGGTGTTTCGGAGGGGGGACGATCCCCCCTTCCACTCCCCGCATCTCAAGCCGGCGCAATATGTCGGAAAGTTGAAAGGAATGCGGCAGATTTTGTGGGAGAGGGGGCTCCTGGTCAAAGGCATGAGTAAGACGGGGGGCTCGGGCGAAAAGCAGGACCTCAGCAAGAGCATGGAGCACGTTTTGGGAGAGCAGAAGGACTTCAAGGAAGTTGATTCTAGTCTGGTGCTGTTGATGCAGCGCCACGGGGGGGCCTGTCTCATGCTTCCTAAGTACCACTGCGAGTGTAACCCCATCGAGCTTGTTTGGGGCCGAGCGAAGGACTGGACTCGAAAGAACTGCAAATATTCGTTGGAATGCTTGCGCAAGAACGTGCCGCTGAGTTTTAGACCAGAGAAGGATAGACAGGCTGTTTCGGTAGTCCAGGGCTACTGCAAGAAGGCGTACACACACGCCCTCATGTACCGCGAGACGCGTGTGCAAGGGCCTGAGGGCAAGAAGACGTACAAGAAGTACAAGTCGCACAGGCGCCCGACCCCGAAGGAATGGAGGCCGTAGAGTCGATGGCGCATTCTTGTTCATTGAGCTGTATTTGTTCAGTTTTTTTCCGTGTGTCTGGTGGGAATGTTGTACAAAAATGGAGCATTTTTGTTGAAAACGACCAATTTTTGTGATGTATGTACGCTATAGGTGCGGCAGAGGCATTTGCATAGTGTTTGAGGGCGTTCCTGTGCACGTATGGGTGGTTTGGTATGAAAAAAAAAAAAGGATTAGCAACATATATCGGGGAAAAGTTGCTCTAGGGCCAATTTCGTGGGTTCGAGACCCGCCGCGAGCATCTTTTTTTCTTTTTTTTCTCTTTTTTTCCTTTTTCTTGTGGCGACTCGCTACTCTTTTGCACCTTGCCGCGGGCGTTCCGAAGCTGTTTTTCTTTTTCTTTTACTCGCTCNTATGAAAAAAAAAAAAGGATTAGCAACATATATCGGGGAAAAGTTGCTCTAGGGCCAATTTCGTGGGTTCGAGACCCGCCGCGAGCATCTTTTTTTCTTTTTTTTCTCTTTTTTTCCTTTTTCTTGTGGCGACTCGCTACTCTTTTGCACCTTGCCGCGGGCGTTCCGAAGCTGTTTTTCTTTTTCTTTTACTCGCTCTCAGTCAAAAGTTATGGAGGGACAACCAAAATCTGGTCCTTGAAAATTACCACTTTTGCAACCCTACATGCATTTGTAAGTTCCGCGGGTTGTAAAAAACATTTTTCACAAACCTCGTAGCACTCGATTGCTTTCACGCGCGCATAAGATTCCTGAGAGGGGTAACTTCACTCGATCGAGTTGTTCCCTCTGTCAAAATCGCTCTGGCCCTTGTTCAGTACCCCTGCTTCCATATCATTTGCATGAAGAGATTAATTACCGTCGTATCCCCAGAATACAACTTGCACAAGTACAAGACCCGAGAAGAACTACAGGCGGATGAAACACACACAAATCAAGACACACACGCGGACACAGAGGCCAAGCAGCGTCAACATATATACGTCAACAGAACATGCCACGGCGAACCGCTCGAAAATGCTTAATCTTTAGCGAAATCAGATGTCCTGACAAAAAATTATTATTTCTCGGGGAGTTGTAGCTCCCACCGTGGCGTGTCAAACTGTTGTGAACAATCCCTATAACTACCGTTCGTTCAGATCCTTTGATGCACACCATATTTATTAAGGTGGGAATCACAACCACGCACCCTGGTCGAACTGCTTGCTTGTTCTAAAGTTTGCCGTAGGTTGGAGCTTTCTTTAAAGATGGGCATATTGAACAAGAATGTGCCTCATGGACATACACACACATAAATACATATACAATACATAGAGTGCATACGATATGCCTGCGATGTGGCAATACAACCACAACAGCGGCGGAAAACGACCAGCAACCTGTAAATAAACTGGTACAATCGGGCATCAGGCAAGCCTCTGTGCAGAAACAAGCCTCTCGAGAGCCGGTTCCTCCATGGATAATAAATCGACTTCTCACCGTTCCTCCCCCCGTCTCGCAAGACGAAGGCCGAAACTCAACGCACGTACACATAGCTAGCTGAGCTCCACTCGGCATTCTACACATTTTTTCAATGCTTGAGGAGAAAGCTGCGCTCTGCAGTCGTCGGCCGTAGACCGGGCGTTCGGCTTGTATTTATTGTAAGTGGTGGATTGGCGACAACCGATGGTGTCGGACACCGTGCGCGTCAAATACTCAAGAGGCACCGCCAAAAACGATGACTTTGTCAGCAAGATCTCATCCAAGCACTCGAAAATTTGTCGATTATCGTGGCTTCATGAAATCTGTTCTAACACATCGACCCCCTAGGCATATATATTCAGGTGGTTACCACCGTCATATATTAACAACGAATGAAGACAACAAGCGTCGGGAAACATCGTAACTTCCAAATTTACCACCGCAAAGCCATCGCCGC
The DNA here is from genome assembly GCA_902602495.3 of Ectocarpus sp. CCAP 1310/34. Lineage (NCBI taxonomy): Eukaryota > Phaeophyceae > Ectocarpales > Ectocarpaceae > Ectocarpus > Ectocarpus sp. CCAP 1310/34. Next base: position 45,699 of record CACKRE030001546.1, on the reverse strand, counting down.
TACTTTGCAAGTACCACCAATCGTTAAAATCCGATTTCATCACCCCATCTCAAGCAGCGCCGCTCTACACTAGCTCTGTACAGTGCCAAGCATAGGAACTCAATTTCCAGAACACTGTGGAAGATTCCTGGCGGCCAAGTCATATCGAAAAGGCCGCACCTGGTTCTGGTGAGTGCCGACGCCGATAGAACAACTCAGACGTGTTGTTGACGCCACCCCTGAGCAAGGCGTGTGTCCCAGGTGTTGATTTTATTTCGGAGATATAGCGACCGCTCGCACTCCCATGAGCGATTGAAATTCTTGGCGTCTGTCAGCTAACACCCTCTCAACCTTCTCCTTCATGTCCGTCGCAAATCGCATGTTTTCTGCTGATACCCTTGCTCGACGAAGCTGCAGCTCTGTACGTGCGTCTTCCAGAATCTGTCAAGTCCAGAGAAATGTGTTGTATGTCCAATAATTGTAGGCGTTCCTTCAATCTTGCCGGTCCGGAAGTATCGCATAATGCCAATCTAGAGTCTAGGGACAGGTTGGGGTAGTTGAAAACTGCAGCGTGATGTACACAAGCAAGCAGCAGCGCGTGAAGATGGCAAGCAAAGGGAAGCAAACTCCCCGTCAAAAGCAACCCTTGATCGCTCAATCATCAGTGCTTGAAGCTTCCGTAGATATACCTTGCCTTACCTTGGTTATGTCTTCCTCCAACGCGTTGGAGCGGCTGTGTGCTGCAGCCGTCTTCCGCTCGACTAGCTTCCGCGTAGCAGCCAGAAGAAGCTTCTTGTGCTTCATAATCAAAAGAAAAGCAACAACATCGTTCAGCTCGAGAAAGATAGTCACACACACCAAGCAATTATGACGCATGTGTTTCGTAGCAACCTAAACGATGTTGGGCTGCAGCTGAAGGACGGCTACAGATGGGAAGGACGACAGGGACAGGCGTACTTTGCAAGGGGTTGCAAAAAATTGTGCTGGTGTGTATCCCGCCTACAATACGCGGCACGCTTTTTCTTCGTGCACATAATGAGATTGGAGGTACCTCTGGTATCCATTTTTCCAGAATGTTCATTGCGGCAACATGAACCTGATGAGCGCTTGAATCTCAAAGGGCTACGTAGGAGCTCCTCATACAAACAGCAAAGTTCATCGAAGGCAATCAGTACAGCAGTCACCTGCTCGAAAGACGTTGTCGACTCCTCCATCACACGAGCACGCGCTTTCTGGAGACGGACAATCGCATCCAGCCTGGCATCCGTTTCATGACGATCGGTGCGGTCGGGGCCCTTGCGGTTGGCCTCCTCGGAAGCCCGTTCACTGTCGGAGATACCGCGTCCTGTGGAAGTGTGGCGAGCCTTTAGCCCGGCGATGGCCTCCTCCATTTGGTCTGCCAAGTTCCTCTTGTCGTCATCGCCGTGTAAGCCGTTTTCGGTACAAAAGCGTGATGCTTGCTGTAGTTGCTGCAGTTCCATTGACGCAACGAAACGTGATTTTTTTCAGCGAACACGACAGCAGGCTGTGCATGAAACCGCAGCGGGAGTGGAACACAGCCATTCTCAGTGCTATGGATACTGAACGAAACATCTCCAATGAATGTGCGGGGTAGGGTTCTTGAGGTTGAACTCGCGCAGACCTCAACCGAGGTGTTTTTTCCTTGGTCCGTATGTAATGATGGTCGCCTTGGCTCCGCATACAATTGTGGTGTGCGAGTCCTGCGCACTGCAGATCGCCTTCCACATTAAACTGCTCGGTATCGTGTATTCCTATGCATACCTGTGCCGTATTTTCTGTTGGACAGAAGTGAAATGGAACATTGTGCGATTGGCCGTCCGAGTGCACGGTAACGTGGAGGGTCACCACGCCACCGTTATCGTCCTCTCTCTCGTCTTCGAGGGGCAGCTGACTATCCTCTATCGTCCCCTTACATTCTTCTACCCCGGCAGCTCGCGAAGACCGCACTAGTGGCACCTCGTCCAGGGCCTACCGCACGGGGTTGGGCAGATCCAGGAGCTAATTGCGGTGGCTGTTTGACGCTGAAAGAGGCATCACCACCACCATACGTCGACACTAACATTACGACTCTTACAGTAGATGAAGCGCAAGTATCTATTCCGAGAGCAAACTCCCAACATCAATCCAACTGCTGCTGGCAAATGTTCGAAGGATGGTCAGGTAAATCAAAGAAACAATCTAAGCGCCACAAGCTGTCTACCTTTGTACACCATGTTCAGACTACCGCACATGTATGTAGACCCTGGACGCAGACAACGACCAAGCCCGAGTCAGGTGCTTCCATATTCCCATGTTACAGAAACGAATGTAAGTTTGAATCACGTGTGATCTTGGACTCACCATGAGACCTGGAAGACACGAAATGACCCTTTGCCGGAAATCGGGATCAAGGCAGCACGGATTGCTCGACAGGTTAAGAATGACGAGCGCAGGCGGTAGCTCTTGCGTGTCGAAGTCTTCGATAACGTTGGCGGACAAGTCTAGCACCTGCAGCTGTACATAACGCGCGTCACAATGAAGCACGACACAACACCGTTTTTGTAACAGCTGCAAGTTCATCTTTGTAATGTTGTGTGAAAGCTCCAACAGACCCCAATGTTTGATAGCCTGGTACCCGCCCAAGTCTTCTTGTGTCTTTATATCGAATAATACCGAGTGTTCGGAAACTTGACATCAGAGGTGTGGTTTCCTCGTGATGACGACTTCAACAACAACCAGGAGAAGTCGCCCAAATGACCTTATCCAACACTACTATGTTGTCCACGTGCATTTACACTAGATTACTCGATACATTATGGCGAAAGCAGGCGATAGCCGGTGGCGGCCTTCGCAAACGATGCTGCGTGTTGTGGGGAGGACAGTATAGACTATATACAAGAGAGGAACCCAAAAATTCACCTTGCGGAGATGCCGAAGGTTCTCCAGTCGACGAATTCGGTTCGAGCCGAGAGCCAGGAATTCTAGATTTCGGAGTGTATCAAGTTCCTCGATGACGTGGATCCTGTTGTGTTGAAGGTAGAGCTCCCGAAGGTGCGTGAATATGTCTAGATTCTGGATGCTCGCGATCCTTTGCCAATCGAGCCGCAGCACTTCCACCTTGAGCAAGTCTGCAGCCCTGTCAACAAGAGCAGAGCCGCAGCGTCGCTCTAATTTAGGTGAGATTGTTGTTGGAATCGGGCAGCTGCATTGCTGTGCGTGGCCTACACGGCAATAGCACTGCTCCGTATGTACACTACGCTGTACCTTTCTTCAGGACTCCCGGCGACCCCGGTGGATATGCCGGCGGTGCACTCTTCAATCAGTTTCATAGTTAGACTTCGTGGCTCATCGTCCACCATGCTTGAGCATTGAATATGAAGCTCGTTGCGTGCGTGGCTTATGTTCAGGTACTCGTCTCTCTCCCGTCTCTCCTCGGCGCCCTCTCGCTCTTCTCTCTGCCCTATCTCTGTCCGCCTTCCTCTCTCCCTATAACCCCCTGCCCCCACCCCGAAGTATTGTAGTTGTGCAGATATATGGAGGCGTTTTCCGAAACCGTCACACGAGAAAAAATATGGACGACATATCAATGTCTTGCGACGCATACCAACCGCACCCAACGGCGCCGCCACACCATCCACAGGTGTGTGACTAAAAAAACAGCTTCTCTGAGATAAAGACCACTGCCAACCGGGTTGCATACTGTGAGTCACCATATCGCGAATCTGAAACGGGCTCGACGCCAGCATATTGCTGTCAGGATATCTCACGATACCCACGACCCTTCGGGAGAGTTCGGGTTGACCCGACGTTGGTGTACTGTAAGACCTCGGTGATATCGAGATATGTCCACTGTCTGTATGGACAGGATATTTTTAATCATGACCTCCTACAGTCCAAAGGCATATGGAGTGACAATTTGTCCAGCATGATCTCCTCCCCCTCCCCACTCTCTTTCTCTCTCTCTCGCACCCGCGAAATGATATTCAAGACCCCCCCGCCTGCCATGCACCATCTGCAGGTCGAGCCAGAATAAACGGTTCCTGCGGTATGATTTATGCTGTGGTTCTGGCAGCGCTCCTTTGTTCTGCCAGCGCCGAAGAAGATGCGCAGGCGTTTTACCACAACGTGGTCCCTGCGAACACGGCAGACTGCCTAGACAAGGTATGATCAGCGTTGCGTTTGTGTGCGGCATTTCGGATGCTTGCTGACGGTCAAGCAACGTTCTGGGCTCGGTTGTCGGTGTTGCTGGCAGTATTTGTACTGTACAACTGCAGTGCTTGTATAGACTACAACATGTTGTAAAAACATCCCATCTATACCTTTCGGTATCTGGTTGACGCCCTCCCCGAGGTCACATGGTATGTAGTACCGCGCAACTGGGAACTCTTGGGTGAGGATGCCGGGCGTCTGGGTTGCTGGTGATTGTCTTTGCTCGGCACTCACTGCAGACCAAGGTCTTGTCAGTTCACCTGTCCCATTCTGCGGGTCTCCATTGGGGAGCAGCTTTGTTTATCTACACATCAACCTCAAACCTGTGTGGGTGAACACTCAATCATACGTACTGCGGCTATGAACATAGGTCACAGCCCTGCCGTTAGCAACGTACGAGATCAAACATGACAGCGTCAAGGGGCGGCGGCACCTGGGACCAATAGGCCCCGGCCTTGAGAAGGCCATCCCCGAGAGTGTGCAAATTCACGGGAGAAGCATATATCCATCTCCAAACAGGGTGAGTGCTGGACACGGTCATATGGTTGGAGGTGGTGGTCAATCGTACTGTTAGAGCGCTCGTACACCTTGAGGTAAACACTTCTGTGTTACATTCGACGGAACGGCGGCCCCTAATGCATGGCGTCCTACAAGTGGTTGGCGCTACAACCACTCTACTTTGGACCGAACAGCAGTTTTTCCGCCTTGTGCAGAATTCTCGTGAAGTCTACATCAACAGACCGCGTAGTTGTGAATCTCGACGAACTGTGCTGGTCTATACGTGCTGTGACTGTGTCTTCCATCTCTTCGTCTTCTCCAACAATACAAGTAATCAAATTAAGTACTCCGTTCGTGAGCGGGACGATCGTGAACGAACGTGGTACCCTTCAACTCAATGGTTCATGGTCCAATACCTCCGCTTGAGGTGGATTGTAATATCAGTGCTACATCCCCCCCCCCCCCCCCCCCCCCCCCCCCCCCCCCCCCCCCCCCCCCCCCCCCCCCCCCCCCCCCCCCCCCCCCCCCCCCCCCCCCCCCCCC
>CACKRE030001546.1:28895-39564 GCA_902602495.3 Ectocarpus sp. CCAP 1310/34 | reverse complement strand
CCCCTTCCATGAACAGGGAGAACCCCCCATCACCCTGGAAAACCAAGCTGTGGTCGACAAAAGCGTTATTTTCATGAACAACGTTGCTGCTGTCCAAGAGTTAGCCGAACGGAACGAGGCTATGCGGGCGCAGGTCCGTGAAGTGGGAGGTACTGCTATGTAGGTTTGAGTCCTTCCGCGAGAGTCGTCACACGATAGACACCCGAGGTACGCGACTTGAGGTTAAGTTAGTAATGCTCGCAGATAGTGTCGTGTTAGGTTCAGGGGCAGAAGGTGCAATGTTCATGGATATCAGCACCATATATGCGACTTGATCTCTGCCGGCCAACGTCATGCTACGTACACCTACGCTCTGGCTACGCCGGCGGAGCTATCGGTAGCATCACTTGTTCTCAACACTATGCAGCCTCCTTTGGCGGCGGCCTAGTGGAAGCACGTCATCGGCGCTTGCCTTCAATCTATGTTGCGGGGATAGTTTATCACCGCGGCAATTCGTGGCTAAGAATATACTGCTATCTACGTCATGTTGTCTGTCTTTTGCAGCTTGAGGAGCAGTTGGCGTCTGATGCACGCATGCACATGGCGGTCGATGAAATGGGAAAAAGACTAGCTGAAGAAGCAGACGCCCAGCTGCTCGAGCGTAAGAGGTAAGGGGCCTGCCAACCGAGTTCTTCCTACAGCACGGCGGGCAGATCGGACTTAGAAAGCGGGTTTGGTGCATGTTGCAGGCAACCCAGCGGCTTCACCAGTAGTCATTTTGGGAGCTGCCATGCACAGAGCCCGCTTTCTAGAATACCGTGGGCGAGCGACTCAACATTCGCAAGCGTACATGGGACGGTTCAAACCTTCTTCTCTGGGCATTGATTGTCGCATTCAGCCTTTCACATTTCGATTTTTGTTTCGAAACTACACGTACTCGCATGTTACCCTATCTCGCTCGAAGAATCGTGGAGGCCGAAGCAGAGGAGGCTCACCTGGCGGCAGAGCTAGAGGCTATCGAGGTGAAGGACGCCCACAGACTTACGGAGCTGGAGGCTCTACAGCAGCGAGAAGCGCTGGAGCAACAACTTGAGATCGCTAGGCGAAAGGTCGCCGCCGAAAGCGAAAGCAAGAGAGTTGAAACGGAGAAAGCGCTCAAAATCCAGGTGTGACCGGGTAACTAGACCCCATTTTATGGTCAGAGACAATAATCCTTGAGTGTGAATATATTTCGAGCCGGCCCAATGCCCATGCCAGGGTCAGTCAACCCCAGTAGTGCAGAGTCCCTCAAGGTTCTGCCAATGGAGGTGAACCGTGTTGTGCTCCTGGCGTTGGTGGGGGAGGCGGTTTCTGTGATGCATGGGCACTGCTGGCTAACCGGCATTACTGTTGACGCAGCACACAATGCACAGTTCAATGCTGACCCCCATGACAATTGAGTTGTTATTGTTGTTGTCTTCACATTAAAAACGGTTCCGTTTTCTCTGCCCAGTACCTTCTTCTGTCCGTGCTAGTTTAACACTTGACGGGGTCGATTCCCGCGGTCACAGGCAAACTTACCCAAAAAAACGTGTACGAAAATAAAATGGACCCGAAGGGTCCGCAAGCCAATAGAAGTCAACGATAGATAGTCTAGGCCATTCCGCTCGTCTCTACACGCTATGCGGGGTAATCCTAGACTGGGAAAAGAAAGAAAAACAACAACAAAAGAGGAGAGCAGACGGAGAGAAGGGAAAGACAAGGGGAAAGACACACGTCGAGCGACAAACAACAAACAAAGTGCAAAATAGTATTCAATGGTGAATCTCATGCCGTTACGCAGGAAGAGTCTACGCGAAGGAGGGAAGCTCTACGTTTGGAAACGGAGAGCCAGCTTAGGAAACGAAGAATGGACCTGGAACAAGAAATGGAGGCCCAAAAACTCCAGGTGCTATTGAAGAAAATTGCGAAATGGCTCAAATTGAATCGAAAGTACGGCATAATAACCCTTGAAAATGATGGGCCAACATCAGTGACGACCAATTATACGGAGTCGACGATGCGGGTTGAGTGCCTGGGATATCTCGGCCGCATTGTTCACCAATCAGGTCAACACATACCTCCCATTACCCAATATTGAGGACAAGGGGTGGTCGGGAAACAAGGAGATCCCGAATGTAGACTAGACTCACGTTGAACCAAATAAGAGGGACACAGTACACAGGTTGAGACGAGTGAGACAACAACCAAGACAAAGATAAGGGCAGAGAGGAGTTACTCAATAGATGAGCGTCGATAATGGCTTTCGTTTTCCTTTGCCGCTTGTCTGACGGCGTGAAATATCCTAAGCAATTTCAACATGCATCTCAACCATTCCGTGAACTTGGGACGACAGATGGACATGGAGCGGGTACAGGCTGAGGTGGAAGCTAAGTTTGCAGCGGAACAACAGAACGAAGACGTGATGCTACGGAAGATAAAAGCTCAGGTGATAAACACCAAAACGTGTGCCTTTATTTTGGGTCGGCAAAAGACAGGTGGTGCCGTTGCCTGTTCCTCCTGAATCGTCGCCTTGCGTGCACCCTCCTCGGAAGAAACCCTATCGATTCCGTTTGCTTCGGTAGCATGCGAACTGAAGCGGCATCAAGCCTTCCATCGGAATCTCTGGTGAGGCACCAAATATTGTCTTGCGGTCTGGAATTCTTCCGGAATTCTTTTCGGGCCATGATGACGTCACCGTTGATCTCAAGGACGCATGTCGCAACACATGGAACCGCCGATGCCTGGATTTTGGCTTACTATTGCTATCTATGTGGCAGTGCTTTAGGAGACTCCTACCGTCTCCATTGGATTGCTTTTGGCATTTATTCCGGTGACTCCAGTTTAGGCAATCTCGACCGTCACCCTTCCACCATCAAGACCACAGTCCTGGTCCTGATGTGGGTAGGCAATTCGAAACAAAACCGTGGTACGCGAGGAGAAATTGTACACATTGCATACTACGACGTACAAAAACACCGTGACATGGACCAATGCCTAACGATAGGAACGCATGTTGAACCGTGCATACGCAGGGTGAAGAGGACCGCAGGCGGACCCAAGAGGCCATCAACACAGTCCTCGCGCACCTCGCATCTGCCGTCTACGGGCTCGTGTCCGACCCTAGGTGGGCGAAGAAGCCATGGACGCTAGAAGCAAGCATGCGGCGGACGGGGTGCTGCTTTGCCTAGGCCTGTCCTCCATCGGCCGTTTTATTTTCGATTTAGATACACAAACTTTATTTCTATACTAATTTCAAGTAATTCCACCTTCTTATTCTCCGTCATACAAGCAAAACGGCCGATGGAGGACAGGCCTAGCTTTGCCTCAACCACAATCATTGAGAGTCACCGTTCCCAGACAGAGACCGTACTCGAAATGCTGACAGGGCGCCACCAGATAAAATGCCGTATGGAGGACGAATATACTTCGTAGTTTAATTGTGACGTCTTGGGGTACACTTGGGGTCGACCATGCACTTTCCACATCTCGCTTGCATCTTATTTGACAATTTGGACTTCTATCATCTGCCAGACGAGCGTTAACGCTGACCTCGTGGCTACTCGGGCTATTGGCCGGGTATATGGTGCTGAAGGAGGGTACTAATCTCCTCAGACAGGTGCGTTGGCGTGACCAGCAAGTGCTGTCAACCGCAATGTTGCATGAGCGAAGGATCGATGACAGCCAGTTCTACATGCTTTCCTGCCGGTATTTCCTTGAGCTGCCAGTCCCTTCGGGGGTTTGGCCATGTGAAATATCGAGAGTCAACTATGTTCACGAGTTGTCGAAATGCCCAACACTGAAGATAAGAGTGAACAAACCCAAGTAGCTTCAGCTATTCTTCCGCAAGCGCGCAGTGTTTTGAAATGCTTGTAGGTCTTAGACCATTCGAAACGTTACCGTGACTTCGGGGGCGGGAAGGCGGCTTGATATAGTTTTGACAAGACGCATTCGGTGCCGAGGGTAACAAAATATGCACCCCAATAACCTTTATCGCAACGTCTACAGCTCCTCGAAACCTACCTTGGGAAGCCCAGCTTAGTGCGGGAAACTTCCCGTGTGGGGACGCTGCGGTCGACCAACCACTGTCTTCTCCATGTAGCGAAATGTTTGATTAGCTTTAAGTGTAAGAAGGCCGGCAAGGCTTCTCTTGAGGGAGAAGGCTGGTCACCAAAGAGAACGCGATCCGGGAGGGAGGAGGCTATGAACGCTTTCCGAGACGTCGTACTTGCCCCGGATCTCAAGGAACAGGTGATACGCTGGATGTGTTCGTCGAAAGTGCAAAATCCTGTTTGTCCTGGAACATCCTGAGAGACTCGATATGTGATACTGGTGACAATGCTAGCATCTTGACGTATGACTCGGATGAAGCAATAGGCTGGTGTGCCAGTGGGGTAGTCTACAAAATTAAGTTCTTGTTTGGGCGAACCGTCTTTCTCGACCTTCGATCGGTTGCACAACAGACCAAACCATTGCAGGCAGACTGTTCGCGCGAAAGATGATCTGACATGTTGCGAGCCTGTTGTGTGCGTAACCGACCCATTCCAACTTGCATGGTCGGGGACCTCTGGTACCTAACGATGAGTACTCATGAAACAGGTTCTTTCTCTGGCGGTGGCGACGAGAAATGCCAAGAGGAACGGCGCTCCCTACCGACACCTCCTGTTGTACGGTCCTCCCGGCACGGGAAAAACCATGGTTGCCAAGCGCCTGGTGAGTGGGCTCAGCAATCTGTCACGGTCCCTCGAGGACGGACTGGATGCCGACCCTTGTTGTTGGAATCCCTCCAAGAGAATGCTACCTAGACTCTTTCGTCATTTATCCGAGTTTCCCCGTCAGGGGTGCCAAGAACGGTGTTTATATCAAAATTATGTTCTATCGCCGAAGGCTTTCATTGTGTGTGCGACAAGAAACAACACGGCCGAGTTCGAAGTACGGTGGAAAAACAAATGATGGAGTCTTCGAAACGTGTCACGAGTCTGTATCGTCAACAAGTGAACCCCCTTTGAAACGGGCACGTGTGCCAGGCTCTCGAAACATTCCTTTACGGGCACCATGCGAAAAACGTCTTGTTTCCAGGCCGCATACTCTGGTATGGATTGCGCGGTGATGAGCGGTGGAGACGTTGCCCCTTTGGGCAAAAATGCTGTCACGGAGCTTCATGGCCTTTTCCGTTGGGCTGCCAAGTCGCCCAGGTTTGCTGCACGCAATATTGGCGGCGCCGCGTCAATCAACGTTCGGTTCGATCGCACACCCGCCTTGTCTGATACAGTTCACAGGAGAGCGACTCAAAAATCTTTAACTAGGTCGAAAGACCACCAACAGATTTGAAACCTTCCCGTATTCCATGGCTTCTTGTTTTCCTGAACGTTTTACGACGTTTCCTTCTGTATTCCTCAAGTCCCAAGCGATGTGTTTGATCCCTGTATGGAGCAGGGCAGAGTAAGCTTATTCAACCTTTGACTGCGGCAAGCAATTTAGCTCCGTTCTCAACCATTCGGCGTGTGCCCCTACAGAAAATGCCAGTTCGAAAGGAATACGCAACGGTGTGGTTCGAGGTTCAGATGTAGGAGAAAATCCTAGGATGAGGATACGACTCTCTTTGCAACCTGTTGTACATCTACAGCCGCTGATGTGGCGAGGAGCGGTTCGTCCGCATAGATATATATATATTGTTCAAGGTATTATTTATACCTAACAGTGGCTTCACAGGGATAGGGTTAGAATCGATCAGAGGTGTGCTATCGATGAGCTACGTCAGGCCTCCTGGTATTGTCGCGATTTTTTGAGAGCATCAGGGAAGGAGGTACGCATTGCTGTTGCGCATGCCAACGCTGTGGCGCACAATGCTGCAAACGTTAAATTTCATTGTTTCAAGGGGACTCCTACTGTTCATCGACGAGGCTGAAGCTTTTTTGGGCAAGAGATCCAGACCTGACATGTCCGAGGGCACAAGGAACGCCCTTAACGCCCTGTTGTACAACACGGGTTCGGCTAGTCGCCGGCTGATGATGGTCTTAGCTACCAACAGGGCAGAGGTGAATAAACACCAGCTGGTAAATAGAGCCTAGAAGATGCAGAAAAAATGTGATGGTGTCACCGGAAACAAGACAATACCTTCCGTTGCCTGAAACTGTATAGCTCATGGTCGCGTCGTGGTGCAGCATTGCGCAGTGATGGAGAACGAACGCTGAATTTGACGTTCGTTTCTTCCCGACTTTTCAATGCCTTGCTAGTTGTCATCTATCCCCAAACTACATACACGAGCCGGCCCAAGCGATCGGGCGAGACAGCAATTATTCCGTCTGTAGAGCCAGGGTTTGTGAACGGTCTTGGGCAATTGGCATGCGAATCCCTAACCCTAAGCTGTCTAATGCACCGCACCCTATCTAATGCAAGAATCGCACGAGTAAATATGGTCGGCTGTTGTGTGCTCCGATGATGCACTATTATGAATTAAGGATCTGGACGAGGCTGTTCTGGACCGCATGGACGACTCCCTCCTGTTTCCTATTCCTGACAGGAAGTCTCGAGCACAGCTCCTGGTCCAGGTGCGATTGTTGCTTTGTACGTCCTCTTCTCAGATGCTATGTCACAAGTACTTAAATAGGTGGGCACCTACTTTTCATCAGGTTGGACTACTGTACGTACGCAAACGCATATATGAAACACAATGTGTGTTCGTGTTTGATTGAGTGGAAAAAAATACTTTGAAGAGCACAGCTCCTGGTCCAGGTGCGATTGTTGCTTTGTACGTCCTCTTCTCAGATGCTATGTCACAAGTACTTAAATAGGTGCGCACCTACTTTTCATCAGGTTGTACTACTGTACGTACGCAAACGCATATATGAAACACAACGTGTGTTCGTGTTCGATCAAACGCATAAAAAGACTTTTAACAAAAACGGCAACAGGTCGATAGTATTGCACGACCGGACGGTCCTACTTCTGGTCCACGTGGTATCGCGTCTGCTTGTTTCCCTATCGCAGTATTTCCACAAGTACTGCGCGACTGGCAAGGATGGCAGCTCTATTGACACGGGTTGGGGCCTTTTCAGCAAGCTCTCTAGGTGGTGGCGAGGGAGCTCGGCCGAAGGACTGACGATCGATGTAGGGGTGGACGAATGCCTTGTTAAGGGACTCGCAGAGGAGGTGCAGGGCTTCAGCGGCAGAGAGGTCGGTGTCCTTGGTTGCCATTAATTCCCGATGGTTTGTGGCTTAGAGCCAATGGTTACCTTATTAACAGCTTTCGTCTTCGTGGTGGTTTCTTGGGGGTTCCAAGCACAGTCTCGACAATGCCCGATGGTGGACGAAATTATTGGGTGGAGTTGTTCTGCGTGTTCATGGTTTGTACACTGAAAGGACGTGCAACGTACACGTTCACCGTGAACCCACTGCCTAGTGACCATTGAAGAGGGGCACTCTCCATTCATATTATGCCGATAGAAATGCCGTCTGAGACCCCACGACGGCGTAAATCCGGCCATTCCATGACTGGATACGGCGTTCTTTCCAAAGCCCGCACTATGCTGCCGGCATCAGGCTTCACACAAACCGGCGAGAAGTATAGGTGCTACGAAACAGATAAGACCACGGTAAAGAACCGCTTTCCCTTCGTTCTTGTAGCCGTTAGGTGAACGGCCCAGCCGTGGCGCAGACCTCGGGAGGGTGGGGCATGCCCTGAGCCTTGAGAGCTTGCCGACAGTGAAACCTCTGGAGGTTTCAAAAATAAAGTAATCTATTTTTCCCAACAGCCTCGTTGCTATCGCGCTACTGCTGTATGCCTTCCCTGTGACAGGTGGAGAAGCTTATGCTGGGGGTGCAGAGCTGTGCATACGGATCCGAGGACGGGATGGTGACGGCCGACATGATCAAGAGGGTCGCGACTCAGAAGGCAAAGGAGCATGGTGCCAAAGTCAACATGAGGGCGGCAACCGAACATTAGGAATCGAGCGTGGCTCGGTCCTCGAGAAATCTGCGGACGAGTTGGCGATAGCTGGCCTTCTAGGATTTCAGCAGCGCTCACAGCGAGTCGCCTTTCGTCAAATAGAACAGACAATGTTTTCCTTAGCAACTGATCAGCAGCGGATTTCAAGGGTAAGAAACGGGGAGTGTGTTCCACCAGGCGTGCATTATTGAACACGTTTCTCCAGCCAGAACGCTGGTTTACATGCTTGATGGTGTCGTCGTTTCGCTAAAAACCTTGCAAGCCGTGTGCGAAACGGAGTTGGCCACTTAGACCTAGTCCGGAGAACGTACCAAAGAATTCCAGCTCTGATGAGCTCAAGCATCAGTTCAACATAGAAAGGTAGGCAACAAGTAGGAGCGGTGTAGAGGGCACGGACGCTCAAGTGCAACAGGGGGGTGGCCAATGAAGGGACTTACTTCCCCACAAAGTACTTTGCTCCCTCAGGACGACATCGCTATGGTGCCAGGGCCGAGTAGAGTCACTCTGGACCCTTGGTAAAGAACACTTGAAAGAATTTCTCAGCAAACAAACACGTTCAATTTTTGGCAAGAGAAGAGTACAGCTGCCTTCCCCTCAAGGGGGCTTTCCAGAAAGCGTTTTCTCACCATTGAATGAGGTGTATACAAGCCTCATCAGGATTCAAACTCGCAATCTGACGAGGAATCAGTACGCTCAACAATGCTGACTTCTAGGCGCCACAACACAAACCGTAACGAGCAATGAATGCGTAAAGCTGTCATACCTCAGGTACAGACGGGTGTACCAACCATGCCTCGCGTGTGCTCAAAACTGCGAAGATTTGCACCCGGAAGACAACTTGTCGACATTCATACGGCCGAGATAGACGTGAGGGAAACAACTCGATCACAGTCAAGTGCTTGCTGAGGGTATTGTCCATACAACCAAATTTTCGAGAAAATTCTCAGGGTTGTGGTATCAAAACCTGAGACCGAATCTCGGAGAGCGTTACTTCGAAAAACGACCAACTCCGTATAGTCTAGCATAAAAGCGCGGTGCGTTAGCGCTGTTTTGACACTTCGAAACACGTGCTCCCAAAAAACTTTGAATCTAATTGGCCGGCTCAATCCATAGTGCTCACACTAGCAGCTGACAAGGCCAGCGCATGTTGGCCGCGAGTGTAACAACTCCCATCTCAATAAGTACTGGAGTATCAGCTGCCGAGCAATAGGAAAACTCTCGTCACGAAAAAAACACGTCTTGCTCCGAACGCACGTCTTTAAGGCAGAAGGGGCATGCTGGAACAGGAAAACAGTCCTCGTTGCCGCACAGGACAAAATGCGCGCACGGCAGCAGCAACTTCTTCCGGGGTCTTTCCATGCAAACGACGCACAGCACTTGGTCCTCGGCTTTCTCGCGCTTTTTCGTTTCCCTCTTTACTTTCGATACCACTCTTCGAAGCCTTCTCGCTACATCTTGCTCCACGAAATCCAATTTGCCAAGAGCCTCCTCAAGGCTATCTTCCAACTCTTTCTCACGGCGTCTTTTCTTCCAGCATACAGTATGGACTGCGTCCAATAGCAGGAGAGGCGAGTCCTCTAGGGGGGGAATGTGTGGCATTTCGTGGCAAGCAACACCGACGCAGTCCCGAAGCGTCGCATTGTCCCTCTGAAGCTCTGAAGAGTACGGTGCTTCTCCTTCATTTCCTCGTATCTCGCCGAGCATGTTTTGAGCTTGGCTGCGGTCGCGTGACCATGGGTGTACATTTGCTTCGAGATCTTGTCCAAACCGAGTGATCTACGAGGGCAGGGGACGTTTGGGGGACGACCGTACAAAGTTTTGGGTTCGAGCAGGGCATACGGAAATCATACTTTTTCCGGATGGCCCGCCTGCATTTTTCTGGGGAGAAAAAACACAGGCCATGTCTTGTTTCAAACCCACGGTGCCATAAGGCACACGCCGTGCTTCCCCCGATACCCAGAGTAAGTAAAAAGGTCCAGCTTCGTTTTTCTGTTAGCCGGTCAGCACACCAGGCCAAAGACACAAAGCGAGAGGGAACGCGCGAAAGGGGAAGAGGAAAGACCACGAACCAGAAACAGGGAGAACGAGAGAGATAGAGAGAGAGAGCGATAGTCTAAAGAGAGACACAGAGAGAGAGACACACAGAGAGAGAGAGAGAGAGAGAGAGAGAGCAGAAGCATTAGACTAGATGACGAGACCGTCATGGTTGCGAAATAGACTTATGTTTTTTCGTGTCCGTTGACCGCGCACCAGTGGGCTCGGCTTCTTGCGGCCGTCTTTTTCGTTTTATTTTCTTTCTGCCTGCGTGCAGGGGTCTCTACCTGCTGCACGTAAAGAATGTTTGCGGCCTACGCCACTTATTTATCGGGTGAGACTGTTTTGGTGATGTATTAACTTCACGGGAGGTAGACGACCGTCCTTCACACGGACGAAAGAGGGAGTGCTCAAAGAGCGGCTCCCACAGCAAGGAGGGGCCCCGTGAATCATCGCGGTGCCCCCTATCAAACGGTTATCTTACCAGTCTGCGTGACACAAAATCATCCAGCACATGTATCCAACAGCAATGTTCGCAGACTCACGAACACCCTCCCTGGTTCTTCACGCAAGTGACTAACCATCAATTGGGCAAGAACGCCCCAGGATACATCAGAAAATACCAACATGGTAACATATGGAGGGGAAACCCGGCGTCCGGGCAAAACCCCTCAAGGAAAAACCCTTCCA
>CACKRE030001546.1:1335-23869 GCA_902602495.3 Ectocarpus sp. CCAP 1310/34 | reverse complement strand
ACAAAACAGCAACACATACACTGCCATAGCTCCACACATGCCCTCGCCCGAACCTAGGAAGCCACTGATGCAAAAAGCGGAGGACAGCACAAGGGTTATTTCAAGCCCCCCAGCCGAAGCCAGGATATCGTGGTATGCCGCATCTCCCAATTTGATAATCGTACACTCCCAAGATCCAACAGCAGTCATCGTGTCAGCAGCTAGGTGACTCAAGCAAAATAGCAACACAAACACTGCCATAGCTCCACACATGCCCTCGTCCAAACCTAGGAAGCCACTGATGCAAAAAGCGGAGGACAGCAAAAAAAGGGTTAGTCTATTTCAAGCCCAGCCGAAGCCAAGCTATCGTGGTATGCTCCATCTCCCACTTTGATAGTCGTACACTCCCAAGATCCAATAGTCAATGTGTCAGCAGCTAATAAATGACTCAAACAAAATAGCAACACATACACTGCTGTCATAGCTCCACACGTGCCCTCGTCCGAACCTAGCAATCCACTAGGAAGTCACTAGGGAGTCAAGTCCTGCTCGCAGGTTCTCTTGGCTTTCCTTCTTCAGGTGAACACGTCCAGGAATCCAGTATCCGCAGCCGCCGCAGTAGTAGTACTGTACTGCTGTAGTCTAATGCTGTGTAGACTAATAGTAGTAGCAGAAAATCCAGGTTGTAACCACCCGTTGTCCGAACAAAGATTTTTGATTCCGTGAGAGAAGGAGACACCACCGCCGTCGAAGGGTCGAAGGCACTTTTTTGTCGGCCAAATGTAGGCTGTGTGACGGAGTGCCACCTATCTCCGTGTTCTTAGCCTGCCCGCCCGTGAGGGTCGTGACGAGGCCGCTGCAGCGTGGGTGTTGGTGTGTTTGCGCGCGCCCCGGTCCTCTACCAAAGCAGTATCACGTGATATTGTAGGCCGTTGAGCCCTCTCACCTGCAACACGGCCCCAATGTTGCGTACATTCGGGATTGCCAAGTTTTCATTTTCAGATCATTTTCAGCAGCGACACACCGTCTGACATTTGTCTCATCAAGTTTGAAGTTTGGTAAAGAAAATAGGCCCAAGAAAATATCAAGGAGATACGCCTCTGTATGTAGGATTGAAATACGTGAAAAATGAATCCAACAGACACGAAACACGTGTGGTGTAGTGGTAACATGTAACCCTCCCAAGGTTACGCCCGGAGTTCGATTCTCCGTACGTGTATGGTTTTTGCTGCCACTTTTTTTTACCGTTCTGAGGGCATACTGTTTTTTTCTCGAGCATAGGCAGATCTTGTATGTAGATGTTGTCGTGTTGTCTTCACACTTTTAACTACTGTTTTGTCATGGGAGATATACAACGGGGCTTTGGCCGTGAATACAATGGCGGAGCTCTAGAAAAAAAATTGCAGCGATCTTTGACTGACGTGTAGAGTGCCTTTGCTGACAGTTCAGGTCGTTTCCTCGCGGGCAACTCGGATTCCATGGATGTATGTTGTGGGTGCGGCATCTGCCAGAGGGAGCTTCCCAACGTCCCGCATGCTACATGCAGTATTTACTATTTTGCGCAACCCTGGATTCAAAACATCACCTGCTAGACGATACCAGAGAGTAGGATTTAGTGGCGGGTTTTGCTTGTGTTTCGGACGAAATTGAAACCTCCGCTGTCTGTGTGGGAACTTGGAAATTCGTCCGTCTGACGTACTGTAGACGCTCGCACTGATCCTCAAGCTACATGACTCTTTCCGGACTCTCACTACTGTGGCACCCCGTGGGTTTGTACCCGCGGTTTCTTGTGTGTGTACATAGAGTGTAACTCGGCCTCCGACAAGAGGATTTTGAGAAAACACTACATAAATACGTTGATCCGCAGATATTCGTGAGGTCTCTGCATGCCGTGTTTTACTCCTGTATAAAATAGCAACCTCTTTCGAACTATTTGTGGTATTATCGCTCTTGGACTGCTGTTGTGCGGCTGCGGAGGTCCCAACCCCACCACCCCCTACATCAAGCCATTCAGCTACACGCACGTTTCATTGCGAAGCGACGACACTAACACCCCCGACAACGTTGAACGCGGACACATGCCCGCTTTTTTCGCCACATACTGCCAACCGCATACTATCATGCACTGGTAGCGTGACGCACGCGCAGACAGACGTTTTTCATGCCACACAGGTCGCGAAATGATCGCAAATCAGGTGAGAAAAAAATGAGCGGCAGGATACACTGCGGTGTTTATTATTTACATCTCCAGTTTTGGCTACACCCAGAACGAAGACTACCCCTACGTCCCCTCATTTCACTACTCATGACATAGATGCCGTCGGAACAACAAATCGTCCACGTGCTTGGTTCGTGTCGACCTCTGTTTCACATGCCGATGCATCACATCTAAATCAAGTTCGATTCTTCGGTGGTACAGGTGTTCGCTTGTATGCTGTACCCCGTTGCATCAAGCCAGCAGCACACGGTACACTTCAGCAGTGCCACTGCTGCGCTGGATCCACCGCTGCTACTGCTATGGTTTTCTTCGCCGTAAAGGTCGATCTGAACTCTGCACAATCGCTTCTCGTACATACGCCACACAACGCAAAACGACCGATAGAGTTATACTTGACTCGAGACACGGAACAAACGACATTTCGGGATCCGGAACCGCGGTCGTGGTACAATCCTATCCCCGTGCTGCTCAAGATTGGTGGCTGAAGAAAGACAGCTGCCTGTGCATGGCCGAGGGCGATCAGCTGACCCACTTGTGCCCGCAAGCCCGGTTGGTGCACACGAAAATCAATGATAAGCTCTGCGATTTGGCTCCCTGAGAAAAAAGTGGGGTGGGAATGCAACAAACAACAGGTATGGTCACATCAGACACGTTGGGAACGAAATCAGCATGTTTTAGATTAACTGGAGGAATTTCTTGGTAAAGAGTAATGCGGGCGAAACAGATACTATAAACATCGGTCATCATGCAATCTGACTTGACTCGACACCCGTGGCCAGTACGGAGGAAACGCGCATCGGTCACAGTGTGGGGAAACAAAGGTCGATGATATGCGCCAAGGTACGTCAGTTGAAGGCTGACAGTATCTCCGCGGAACTTTTCCCTGACTTCAAAATTGCGGAGGAGAGCAACGGATTATTGTCCTTCGGACACAAGGAGCGGAGAGTAGAGGTTTTCCTCATTAAATTTCCCTGCTCACGGAGGGCTGCCTTCAATCCGAGGACCGCTTTCTTTTCGTTTCATCTTGCTTGTCGCCGCACCTGTTTTATGCATGTACTGTATGTATATTCAGCGACGGCGTCAAGAAAGAAATCGGGAAAATCCTCTGCTGTACGAAAAGCTGCACACATAGAGATATCATATCCAGAGATAGCGATTATTGGGGCAGCATGTACGTATGCAGACAGAGGCGATGCTTCATTGAGATCCACGCTTCTTGCCCCGTGGAATGAGCGAGCGTTCGTTCTCTTCTCTTGTTTGAGAGCAGCCCTCCTTGCTTTCACACCATGCACGAATAGCCCCTGTTGTTGTGCGTTGGTTGTAGGGTCTGTCTGGTGGTCATGGATGACGAAAAGGTACGTTTCGGGGCGATCCTTTCAGGCTGCTTTACGCCCACAACAGAAGCAGCCGTAGTCTAGGCTACACTACACTAGCTGCGAGAAATGCACAAAGTTGCTTGGACAAAGGAAGTGTGTATTGTGCAAAGACGTACATCGTGTATACGGAGGAAACAAAGCGGATCTGCGTGCAACTTCTTCTCCATGACTATGTACACATATATATGACATATCGGCGCCGGAGTCGCTGGATGGATTGTCGTGTCCAGCAGCAGTACTTAGTACAACACCAATACACGGGGCAGAGGGACTACTATATACAACTCTCGTCGTGGGGTCATCCTGTTGGATTTCACAAAGTAATGCAAGAAAGGCCACCAGCAGTCCAGTGCATGCATCAACCGCCGCGGTATGTAGAGAGGGACTGCCGTGCGCCATGTGCCAGGGGGTGAGTTTGGATGAGATTTGGATTCTTAAACAGTTACGGTTTGATCGGCGGAGCGAGAGTAAAATAAGGTTGAGGGTGTGCTGTAGGAAAAGTTGCTCAGTACAGAGTGTTGAGTTGGAGGCAAACTCGACACGCACCAAAAAACAAGAGTGCGTCGCGCACAGGTGAATACTAAGGCACGCCCGACACTGTATATACAGATTGGATGCAGGGAGAGCCAATGTATAGATATGATTGCTTGTGGAAGGCTAGCGAGAAAGACATGACATGTCTCTCAAGGTGCACATGCGGCGAAAAAGCGAAAAGGCAGTCCAAACAAGAGTTTACTGATGGTGTAGTTTGAAACATGGCTTTCCAACAAGCGTCAACAGTCCGAGTTGAACAGATGCGCAGGCAGACCGTTCGATGCTCATTTCAGGGAATGCTTCCTTTGCCGACTAGCAGCGAAATGATGTCGCAAGGTCGGTTAGAGTGTTATCCGAAGGACCTCTCGGCAGATGAGACAAGAGGCAACCAGTAGGCAGCGCAAGGGAGCGGCTGGAGGGGGCGTGTGACGGGACATGTACACCATGAGTGGTACGTTGCAACTTGCGTCCCCCCCTTGGGAAAACCTTCTTGGTGCGTCGTGATCCGATGTGGGACACGCGCCAAAGGCATGCGCATCGAGCACAGTGTAGTCCTAGCTCCACATCGATGTAAGAGTTGTGTCGAAGGGGCCAGTGTGTGTTGAGAAATTGGCGTCTTATTGTTGCCGGCAAGCGAGATCGGCCGCTGGGTGTCGAAATGTGCTATATCGCACGCGGTGCGCAGATCGGGTGACTTTATGGCACACATTTGTGTCTATTAATATATGGGTCATCGTGACTCACAGTTTGGTGGACGTCGGTGGGCAGGCTGGAGAGATCTCCATACGAAAAAAAAAACTTCGTCTGCACACGGCGGAATAGCAGCCGGATTTGGCCGAACCGCTGTTTCTAGCCGGTCTCGCTTCGCTCGCCACCAGCGTTCCCGAACCTTGGAGAGTATGCATATTATATCCTAGCGCATCGAGCTGCGGCTAGCATGGGGCTGTATCTTCCTCGGTTGTGGAGGACGTCGTGGGGAAAAAAAAACGGGGATTTGGCCTACAGGCGCGCGGCGCTTGTGAGGAGTTGTGTTGTACTTTTTGTATGGTTTGCCTGCGATGCGAGTTGAAGCGCTCGCTGGGTTGGCGAGGGCTCGTGTGTGCGGAGGCACGGCCGCGAACCCGTCGTCGTGGTTGGTTGAGCTCAGATAATTCAGCCGCGGCGCGAAGAATAGCAACAAGCACACTAAAAAAATGTCAAGAGGATGCTGACGTGGGCAGAAGCAAGAGACAACAATGCTTGCGTTTGGCACCGGTGTCCCATCAATTGAAATTCCTTGGACAGGGCGGTCGAGACGTAGGTCGCGCGAAAGCACGGCCGAGATTCCGTGTGTGTAGCTTCCGTTAGCTGGGATAAATAGCTAGGGGACTCAAAATGTCGCCGACAGATTACAGTTATTTTTCCGGCAGCAGAAACCAATCCTATTCACCAAGCGGTTTAGTCCACTCCGTGGGAAAACAGCGCGAATCGTGGCCTTGGCAACGGTGCCTCGTTCTCTGGCAGAGTGCTAATACTTCAGAGTCTACAGACGCGGTGACGTCCACATGAGAATACGCCGAAATAAGACGGGTATCCGAAGAACAGAGGATTTGTCTGTGATTTCGGGAAAACACGTTCAGGTTGGGCGAATCGAAAATGGAACCACCCCTTGCTACAACCAGAGACCAACAGAGTTTCCCCGTGCGCACGCAGTGGGTGTTGTTGTGCACGGGTGGCGGTTTTGCCCGCGTCGGAACAAAAGCAAAACTGCTCCAACATTCGTGCATGAAACGATATGCATGCGATCAATTTGTGATTTTATTGCAGTTCGGAGCGCGATATTTTTTCTTGGGTTTTACAGTGGATACGGCCACATCACAGCACAGACCGTTCGGTCATATGCCAACGCCACTCGTTTTCCGACCCCATAGAAGGTAGAGGAGCGAGTCCCACATGCTACGGGGTTGAGTAGCGACGGACAGGTCCCGACAGAAATTCCAGCGAACACAGCCCCGAACAGCCCCGATAAGCGTTGAGAGCGCATGCTTACAAATCTCGAGAGGTCAAAGACACATAGTATGAAACAGATATTTAATACTTTGAAGTACAAGTTTTTCTGCGGCTTACGCAGCAAAGCGGAGTGACGCGAGTCCCAGGATGAAAATTTGCGCAAATGATCGTTGCTTTGGTATGTACTGTTGTGTGTTCTGTACTGCTGCCTTTTCTGGCAGAGAAAGAGCTTTCTCTCATTGAACAGCACGACAGTGACTGGGCGTACTTCAAAAACGCAAGAAAGACTAAAATAAACCAATCGCAACCGAAATGCATGCCATGGAATACTACTGCTGCATTGCTCTCGCAAACGCCACCTGGGTGCAAAGACATACACCCTACGTAGTCTACATCTGCTCTTGAGTAACGTGAAACGCGCAACTGCACGCGGGTCTGTTGTGGGCAGGCGAGCGTCCGTTGGGCTGATGGGCATGGATTAATCAGCAGAGGACTTGCCGTCGTTGCATCCGCTCCCTGCTAGAGCGTCAAACATACACCGGCGGAGGAACACAGACACCTACACTCACTGCTAGCCGAAAGCTTAGCACCAAACAGCACTGCCCATCAATGACCAACGGTGGCGGATACGCATACGCCAGAGCCAATCGGGCAGCATCCGTGGCGTGCAAAGGGGAAATGGCGCTGGGCAACCATCCTACTAGTTCTCTGTCGTGGACCATTTCGCATCATCAACTCTTTCTTGTGTTGGCTTGTATTCCCTACTTATGTCCGGTGAAAGCCCCCATACCTATCGTTCTGGCTTCCAGCTACCGATTGCGTCAACAGCAGCTACGCCTTGCGTTCGCTCCTTCTGCTACATGCACCGACTCGCATCAAATCCATCGGCGAGAAAGGCAACACTTGAACAGAGCATTTTCTCCATCTGTAAGGTCTTGTCTGCGAATCACTATATGCGCCGGTCTCAGAAACATATCCGTAACGCACCCATCCAACATTGTGTGCACTTGACGTCTGGGGCGACACTCGTGATGTACGCGCGCTTGGAACGATATGTCACAATTCTAGGCTAGGGACGCACCTCGTCTGCTTGGAAGAAGACGGCTTCGTTGTAGTTACATTTCTCGCAGATGGCATTCTTGCTTCGTTGCAAGGTGGGGTCGTCCACGACATCGGTCTGCACAATATCTAGCTTATTCCTGACACGAATGAGCGAAAAACAGCAAAAGACGGCCAGCGACATGCATATTGCATGGTGGGGACATGCTTGCCACACTTAGGCGTCCCAGCAGCAAACGCGACGAACCACCGACATGCCACCACTGGGTGGGAAGTTTGCCACAGAAGAGTTTGAGGCACATTCCATACCGGAGGAGACCACTGGGCCTGCATAGCTTCAAGACACGAGAGATTTTCCATCAAGATGTACCATCTCAACGACCAAACGTAATTCGAGGCTGCCGTGTTCTCGTCTTGCAAACAATACCGCTATGACAACCGCGCAGGCTGAAGCCGTGCGTGCGTGCGTTTGCAGCTGCACATGCTATGGGCATGGCGACACATTACATATGCCCGTTGAGCACGCGCCACCAAAGCACGAAAGAACACCACCCTCACCACATTAAGAACAGCCCAAAGACTTGCGTTCGTCACAGGTGTGCTGTTGTAGAAACAAGAGCTGACCATAATACCAACAGTCCACCGCACTCGAACAAGCGGTTTCAGTATCGGTAGATCCGTGTGTTTACATGGCTGTTTCTACATGTACATTGGAAACAAAACGACGGCATCGTACTATGGTGCAAACACGGCAGCAAAATGTTTCCAACTGTACGCGTTGTACCATAGAAGATACTGCCTCGATCTCTCTTCTGCATCATGTCTTACCCTGCGGTAGTGATGAGGTTATTCCTGTAGACGCACGATCCCGATTGCGCATCCTCCTCATACTTACACCGATTGCATGAATACATCAATTTCCGGTCCGTCTTGTTCTCTTTCGGGTGCATGATGTTATTGCTGCGAAGGCACAGGGAAAACACAATACAAGCAGATTGTACCGAGGTATGGGAGAATACGAACAAGATCGCGAGCACTCCTTTCTCTTGAGGACAAAATCAATTCGATTACCCACCCCGAACACAAGGCAAACCAACGCAATTGACCAGTGCATCAGTGTCGAAGGACATCGCATCGACAGCGCCGATGGTACATATGGCCCAAGACGTGACATGATGCTGCAGCGCACCGCCATGCTTACAGGTGTACACCACAGAACAACAGTGCGAGTGGGGACATGCGGCAGGTATCACGCTGCAGTGCACTACCATGCTTGTAGGTCTTAATCACACAATAACCGTGCGAGTGGGCACGGTGTGCGGTACCATGCGCGACAAAAACAATATCTCACGGTGCCTATATCTATCCATACATCACCCACCATTCGCTGCAGAATCGCATAGTATCTGCCACTGATCATGGCCCGCAAGGCAACGTCCGCAGCAGGTCAACGAGGCAAGGAGGGGGACCGAGAGAAAACCTTTCCGTCAGTCGAGCAAATCATCAATACCTGCAGTTATACCCTGCTTTTTATGGAGCATCGAGTTGCGAGAAAAGTTCAAGTTCGCAAAGTTTTCTCGCAACCTTTCTCTCGTACGCTCCTACATGGGAGCAAACTGCCACGCCAAACGTTTGGAAACTTTTGCTTTCACAATAACCGCGCGATATGTAGCAAAAGTTTGCAAAACATTTCGCGACAAATGGGTCGAATAAAAGTTTCGAGGCGGGACTTCCACCAATCCACGTCAAGCACCTGCCCTTACCACACACGTAGACTCTCTTCCGCCAAACACACACGCACGATCAACGCGAGAGATGAACGGCCAAGTCAGAATACTTGATCGACGAGTCGGAATTGCCTTTGATGGTCGTAGCTGTGTAGAATAAGTATTTGGTAGAGTCTGCGTCAACAATTTGTGCTGAATGTGAACATCATCGAGGTCTTCCTGGCTTCGAAGGGAATGCACGCCAGGTTTTGGGCCACCAACTCGTTCTCCGAGCTTTTGTTGCACGCTCTGGCCGGTTTCGCGGTGTGTTATGAACGGGTGTGCCTGCTTCTCCCCGTTGCTCAATACACAAAAATGAGCACGCCTCCGCATTCCACCAGTTGCGTGAAGCAAACCTCCACGTGAACACTTCCTTCGCCCCATAATGAACGTGCAATAAAAAATGTTACAAAAGTTCCCGACCGAAAGTTGCACCTTCCCATCATAGCATACAGACATATGCACAAGATGGCTACCAAACTGTCTTGTTTCCCGCGGGGAAGATATCGCTCTGTGCTGTTAGGGAAATCGTGGAAAGAAGGCTCGGGGGAGATATCACTCTGTGCTGCTAGGGAAATCGTGGAAAGACAGGTAGCCGTCGCTGATGCTCTGGATTCATTGTCGATCTATTTGACTCGATTGTATAGATAGAGATGGGTCCATTGTGCCATAACAAGAAAACAAAAACACACTTCGCAACTCTTCGCGCAACCTCATGCTCCCATGAAAAGATGTGTCTTGCGGCAACGGAGTTGGATTGAAAGTCAATGTCTGGGCACCGCGCCGAACCACAAAGGCACTTCGTCCTGTGTGCCTCCGGCTGATTAACTGAGACGTCGAACATATACATCATGTGTGTAGGCTAGCACCAGAATAAATGAGACGACGCACACACACCCTTTGAGTGCGCTTTGGGAACAGAGATATGCTTTGTCACCACATCGTCTGGTACATACTCTGTACTACCTGTCGTCGCATCCAGCAATAGACACCAGACACCAGACACCAGTGCGGCGTAACCAACTGAAGTCGTACCACAGCTGTCCTATGGGTTGATTAGGCGTCCCGCAGGGGGTGGGGGGATTTCAAATTTCAAATCTCAAATCACACCCTGTTGATTCTTGTAAGGTGTCTCAACCTGTCTTACACCTGTTGATGAGAATTGTAAATCCGGCGTTAAAGTAGTCGTGCCCAAGTACTGCTGTGTAGGGACACCTCTTGGGCTGCAGCGAAGGTACAGCAGTGCTGACAGCGAAGGTACAGAAGTGCTGACAGCGGCCTTCAAGGATATCGGGAACTCGGGGCCGCAGCACGACCATACAACGCATGCAGCAGCACATATTGATCCTGTGGAAGGAATCGCAAAAGTCTATGAGAACATCTCTACCCAAATAAACCAGATCGGAATCGCAACAGCCGAGCGCCTCGGGTGGCCGTGGCCTGTGTGCAGCGTGTCTTTCGAGAGCACCAATGAGAAAAAATTAACCTCACTCACTTTTGAGCCACAACGAGAGCCCAGCGTAAAAGTGGGATGCCCGCTACCTGGAGCTGCGCGAGAGGTTCCTGCTGACCGCGGCGGAGGACTGTGAAATACGTGTCTGGTGGTGTGCGTGATTTGAAACACACCCACAGCACAGCACGCACAACACTGACAAGCACCGGCGCTGCGATTGCGGCGATGGGGGCGACGCAAACAATAGTTGTTACCCTTGGCGTGTTTGTAGATAATGAGGCACCCGCAGGGGGGGGTGGGGGGTAGCATGGAGTCAGCGTTTTTCTGGAACCTGTCTGGAACAAAAGGAGCCAGAAGGAGCCAGAAGGAGGAGCCAGAAGGATCCCGAAGGAGCCAGCAGGAGTGAGTCAGCATAGTGGACGTTCGGTGGACCCACACTCACACGCAACAATCATCACGTCTGTGCTCCCGACCCTCGCCAGTTTTCTTCCTTCCTCTGACACAAAGTGTTGCTCTTTCTCAAGGATGGTGCTGGAGAAGCTTGTGCATGCCGCCCCTACGAAGAGGGTCATCGCGATGGCGGTGGGGTAAGCCCACACCATGTGAAATCTAGCGAAAAAATTGAGATCCAACCGCCACGCTGTATTTGTACAATATCCATGGCTGGCTTCCGCGGCCTCAGTGCTTGAGATCGATATTGTATGTCCATGGATTGCTGCAGGCGGGTGCGTCGTGGGTGACTGCGAGAAAAGAATGTGTGGCTACAGCAGAACGAAGTATCTAACATCCCGTGTGGGAGAATGTCAATCGCGGATCGTACCGAGTTTACGTTGATGTGTCGAAAGTTATTTTCTGGCCCTCGCCTGTGTCGCACCATTAGTCTACAAAGCTTCGCACAGCAGTACACCCTGATCTTGTTCTCTGGTGTTTGCTACGCGTTTTTTGGGTTCCCAGCCGAACAAAGCCTGTCGACCGTCGTGCAATCTCGAGGTACGATCAGCGCTCTGACTGAGACCACAAGGCGTACGTTTGCCGTGCTGTTTTTGTTGTGTCGCCTTGCCCCTTCTCGGCTTGGTTTCTCCACATGTTACCCTCCCTGTGGCATTGTGCAAGAGCACCCAGGCATGCGAAGCTGGGCATATCCCACTACTTATTTTTTAGGTGGGAATACCCCACCATCACCTACAACTTAAAATAGAAGAGCACGCGCAAATTAATTTCATCGAACGTTGCTGAT
The DNA here is from genome assembly GCA_902602495.3 of Ectocarpus sp. CCAP 1310/34. Taxonomy (NCBI): domain Eukaryota; class Phaeophyceae; order Ectocarpales; family Ectocarpaceae; genus Ectocarpus; species Ectocarpus sp. CCAP 1310/34. The sequence goes on along the minus strand of CACKRE030001546.1, from coordinate 12,258 downwards.
CCATCGATCTCACCATGTTACTGACTGCCACCACCCCCTTGACCTTATACCTTCGTCACGTTGTGCTTCGCAACAGAGGCTACCTCACTACCGGCGCTGCGATCTCGTACCTGTCCCAGATTAATTCGAGTGAGTGTCATCGGCCAAACTCTTCATTGGACAGATCCGTCGGGAGTTGCGAAGGGATGTGCAGGTGGCAGCTCAAATCCAATGTCTCCGCGAATACTGTTTCGTACGGCTTTCATATCCTACGAAAAAGTTACTACCACGCGGCTTTCACTCAAGGGAACAGATGCTCTGCGCAATAATGCGGAGGAGGGGGGCGCCTCGAGACGCGCCTCACGTCGGCTGGGCATCCATGCAGTCGCTCGAGTGTGATCCACTTGTCGTAGTAGTGTGGTTTCAACGTAGGGCTTACAATTGTTCCAAAAAGCGGAGTGTAGTTTCAGGAGGTTGTTCGAACGAGTGCACAGCAAGTCCGTGCCGTGACGGAAATCGTGTGTATGCCATCACGTCTATTCCGGAACCGGAGGTCGATCATTTCTCCACCTTTCGGTGCGATTTCGGACGCAGCAGCCGGGGCAGCACACAAGAAGAAGGCACCAGTGTTGCACCTATTAGTTTAAGCGAGCAGGTCCAGCCGTCCCTTTCCCTTGTCGGACATGAATTCAATATCTTGGGTGTGCACGCAAAGAAGACTGCAGTAGTCGTGATCAACATTTAAAAAAAAAATCGTGTGATTTCGCACTTTCGAAACGACGAGAAGTTAGTGCCAATTGAACCACTTGGGCAACCAGCTGGCTGCTAGCGTTTCGGTAAATACTGTGATGTAATATGAGGAATATGCCAACTTGGCACAGAAATTAGATCGGGCTGGATGTTTCCTTGACTCAGAACATGCCGTGGACTGTGCAAAACCGCTCGACGCAGTTTCTAGTGTTCTCCGGCTGTTGTGTTGCGAGCATGTCGCCGTCGGTACATTATCATGCCCATGCCGGACGGTGGCTCTCACTGTGAATTGACAGTCGCCAAGGCGCTTCGGGATCAACGTGCTATTCCTACACTTGCTTATCTGAAACCGTGCTCGCCGTCGCTCAAAATTCTGCTCCCCCTGATACCTCCTGTACAGGCATGCCTGACACAATGCGCGCCGAGTGGCAAGCCGCCACGGAGGACTACCGTCGGCACCAAAACGTGAGAACTCGGCTAAGCAAGCCCTGGTGGCGTGCTCGATCATACCCTATTTTGTGTCAGAATGCGCGGCAGTCGCGGCCTGTTCCCGCGGACAGCACTATATATGGACTCGAAGATTGGGTGTAGGACATGTCATGTTCGTTCCACCACCTTTACATTAGAGGACGTAAGAATTCGTTGTTTAGTTGGCCAAACTCTACAAGATATACATTTCGGCCCTTCGCCTCGCACAGGGCCAAACGACAGTTTTCTTCAGGGGGGATAGTTTCGACCTTCCTATGGTAGGTTCCAAGCTTGAATCCTGATCAACGCCAGCTCTGTCGCGCCGAGTTCGAACATTTTCGTCTTTCGGCGTAGAATCGTGTGCTCCGCTGCATAACGTCAATATTGGTGTTGCCAACAGTTTCGTAGACCCAGCGTAATAAGGACATGTTGCATCCCGGATGAGGTCCGGCCAAGAGAGCCAAACGATGCTGCAGCCCCTCAAGGCCCATCAAAGCTTAAGCATCGACCGAGGAATGCAGGCGTGTTGTACGTGAACTACTGTACATAAGCGGCCAGTACTTGGGCGACAAGTTTTGGCTGGAACTATCGATATTTTCGAACGAAAGCTGGTGCACAACTCTATCGGCAGCTTTTCACATAAACGTGTTACCCATACCCATCGTATCCGCAAACATCATCTTGGTCGTTCCGATCAACTACCCTTCGTGCTCATTTGCAGATGGACCGCGTTCTTTCCTCCTGAACCCGAGAGAGTATGGCGCGGCCAACGGCAAGATCCTGAGCAATCACACTACCGCCATCGAACTATCTTGCTTACCGTTGTACTTGACTGGTACTGCCGACTGTCTCGACTTTGGTGGAACAGTAAATCGAGTGAATAGTCTAGGCTTGACATCGATCGATGGAAGACCAGCTTGTATCAGGGAGGCATACTTGCTTGGGGTGCCTCTACATTTTATGCTGTCGGTCTCGCATTTGCTGGGTTTCATGTTGATGCTGCTCGTCAGTGTTGGGTGGGTTTGTTTCGGAACGTGTGATTTCTTGACGGTGTAAAGGTGTCCCGTTGTAATGGACATACCAGTATTGTTGAGGTAGGTGCATGGACGAACTGTTTCAGACTGAAACAGGAGGTTAAGATTTCGTGCTATGTACTTTCACTTGATTTCTGGATGGTTGCCTTGTCTCACCCCGCAAGACTTGTCAGCTCGAGATGGTCGCCACCTATGTAGCGCCGTGAGTACAAGTTAACATGGCTCGTGGCTCTCGAGGCATAACTCTAGGTAGCATCAGTAGTACTCTCGAGTGGTGTTACCGCTGGGAAGTGAAAGCTATGGCCGTCTGTCAAGTGGAAATACTTTCTGAGCCACGCCAACAGCGCATTGGATTTCATCAACATGTACATCGTATCAATCCACGTGTTAGCACCAGCATGTGCAAGACCTGTAGAGTAGGGGTAGTTTTCTCTCAAAATGACGCCTGCAGCTCAGGTGTACGGCTCCAGCCCTACTCGTCACTGTTGACGATTTTTGTTTCTTTTTTATTAGGTAAGTGGGGGGTGATCTTACCTATCACTCGATACCACAATATCATCGAAATTCGATTTCCTGCTCAAGAACAAGCTCCTAGCACAGGGGGTGGCTTAAGTGGCCTTTAATACCCGCTTCTAGGGGTACTTAAGGCTACTTTCGTCATTGGTTGATTTCGTACGTTTGAAAGCGTTTCAAGACCCAAGATTTGGTGGGCATGCGTAAAATACAATAGGAATGAAGAAAAAGAAACAAAAATGATCCACATCCGGGGATGAAAATGACGTATCCCTGGGTTTTCGACACCATGGGTAGGGATGGGTTTTTCCCTCCGTGACCTGTATTGCGTGCTCTGTGCATTCGAAACAAGGCAGAACAACCAATTTGATGCATAAATGTGTTATTCCAGTCAGTAGACGACTCGAGAAAAAAAAATCACGGCGAAATGAGTTGTCTACGTAACATGGTGCTTGGTCAAACATGCGTGTTTTTTCCTGATTTAGCATGCCGCTAACGGTAAGAATTCACGCCGAACACCGCCAAACTGTATCCGCCATTGAGGAATACTCATTCATCCCCACGACACAACCTTTGGAGGGGATCTTTAAACATGACTGATAAACATGTTCAGAACAAACAAAAAAAGCCACCCCGGGAACAGAATCACCGCGTCCCCGGGTTTTCGGTCTAAACCCGTGCATCCCTCCCCCCCCCCGGTACTGGAACGCACGAACGTCACCACCAAATAGGGTACGAACCACACGACGTTCTGCAGGGTATGTTTCGACTGTACGCACAATTACACGCCCATTGGAGCACACCTGATGATATATTCAAGGTCAAAATAAGATACTTGTTTCCTGATTTTAGGCTTGCCGCTACGGTAAGAATTAACGCCGAAAACTGTAGTTTCAAAACACCTTTGCACCCCCGCGACAAGCGCATTTGAGGGAACCTGTAAGCATGTGAAAAACATCTATCGCAAACAAACACACACGCACACACACACACACACACAGGGCACCCGGGGACAAAACGATGACATCCCCGACTTGGGTTAAAAACCTGTGCATGCTGCCCCCCCGGTGCTGGCACGCCCTAAAATCACCGTCGCATAGCCTACGAACCACATGCGACGTTCTACAGGGTGCATATCGACTGCGGGTCCAACTTCATGACCATTTGGGCGTGTTCGATTCAAATCTGANCCCTCCGTGCCCGCCGCGCCCTCCCCTTTCCTCTCCCCTCCCTCCTCCCCGCCCCCGTCCCCTTCCTCCATCGGCCATGCGCACCTGCCGCAACAGCTCCGCGGCCGCTTTTTCTGCCCTCTTCTCTTCGCGAACTTTTTTCGCCCTCGCAGACTTCGCGTCGCTCTCCGCCTTGTCTGCGCGTTTTTTTTCAACAGCGTCCAGGAACTCAGGCGCAGTGATGTTGTCTCCGTCGGGAAGGCCAAGCGAGCCCCGCGAGGTCGCTATCTTCTTCGCGCGCTTCCTTTGATGAGTCAAGAGGCCACCGAGTAACACCGTGCCTACGCGGATTCCCGTGACGGTATGCCCGCAGTAATGTACGCACGCACACAAACATTTGCAGTCAGTATCGTGCGCGCCAAGCAACGGGAGTGGACGGGGGGGGGACACACGCGGTGGCTCTTTTGCATTTATTTTCGTGCGGCCAGAGCTTTCAACCTACGCAGTCTATCGTCATTTTGGCGGTAGCTGGACGAGGCAACCGGGAGAGCAAAAGCAGGGTGCTGTGTAGACTAGTCTAGTCTATAATAGTCTAGTTTTTTCATGTGTTGGCACATGCATCTACTAAAAATCGCCCTTAGTTACACGTTCGTCGCCGCAGGTTCCCTCGAACTACCAGCTGAAGACGATGCGATGCAGCTATGAAAATATTGAACTCTAGACTACCATAGTCTTCAGCAGTACATTGTCTGGAACCAGTGCTGTACTCTACTTTTGTGTCTGAAAAGACCAGAGCCAGCGGCAATTTCGGCATTTTTGAGCAGGAATGCGGGAGCACGGCCTGTACTGCTGTGTGCCAGTCTAGACTACACGGCAGCCGTACATGAGGCGGCCAAAATTACGCCGCAAAGGGGCAGAACTCTGCCTGATATTTTTCGTGTGGCATGTTTCGTGGTGTTTGCACAACAGTCACCCGCGCAGCTTCTACTGCTGCCACACGACTACTGCTGTAGACTAGTCGGCACCTTTATAGACTAGTCTACGAGCGAATCTTCACCTGTCTCGTCGGTATTGTGCACGTGGTTGGCCTCCAGTTTGACCTCGTCGAGGAGAGCTGCCCATCTCTCGTAGAACTGCACCATGCGAGGCTCCTCGTCCTCGGTGATCCTGTTTGCCTCGTAGATGTGGGTCGAGCGCTCCGCCACCCGTGGGTGCCTACGAAGGAAGCCCCCAAGCCAATCTTTCCCCGGACCCTTCTCTGGATCCCAAGGGATCCGCCGACCGTCGTTGCAGAGTCGTCGCACCGCGTCTCTAAGGTGAACCCGATCCACAGCCAAGAAGTTGCGAGCAGCAACCAGCAGAATATCTTCCAGCGAATCCTCCTCTTCTCTGCTCAGGATGGTCTCGGGGCCAACCTTCGCGTTCATGGCCACCTTGCCACGGCGGCGGTCTTCGATAGACGTACGACCTACCCCAAAGACCTCAGCAGCCTTCCTGACCGACATGCCATTATCTATCGCTGCAAAGGCCTTCCGAACCTTCTCCTCGTCCACCTTGCACCGGGTCATGCTTAGCAAAAATCCCAAGGAAACGACGAAGGTGGCTAGCAGCAGGAGCTGTGGTGGCTCCCTCGGCTGTATCTCGGGGTAGAATGCTTGGCGTGCGAAGCTGTGGTGCTCAAACGAGAGCTCCGGTTGCGCGGAGCAATTAAAAAAAAGATAAAGGGGCTCCGTGAATTCGGTGAGGAGGTATCCCTACTGTATCGTATGGTATGGTATAAAAAAAAATGGCCATTAATATCCGGGTGGCCTTTAATACCCGCCTCTACTCTAGTGATCTGCAACAACGACTTGTCTGAGGCCAATAATAGATAGTGGTGCATCAATTTGTTGATTGCAGCTCGTTTAGGTATTGCCGTGGTCCGAAATGCGACTGAGAATGGAACCGGTCCACGAACCATTTTTCTACATATAATAATACGACGACGGGCCGAGCAGTGACCGGAATAGATAGGTGGTAGACCATCAAGCTCTATCATGACTGTCTCCCCATCTCGTACATTGTAGCGTTGCTCACACCCCCCTTCTCTGGGATCCAACATACTCTTGCGGCACCCCCATCCTTCAACCCACGACGTTCTGATCTTGGAGCGACATTGCGTGTGTGCTTGGGAGTCGGGTTTTGTCTATTATTGGCGGGTTCACGTTGGCAAGTGCACATCGGTTTTCAGCACTTGTTCCTTGGGTCATGTCCTTTCATGTTGCGTTGTTGTAGCCTGCAGCACTGGGAGTTACTTATCTGGCGACGAGTTCTGGCAGTCACATTAACGTTATTGATTTCCGAAGAACATTATTTCTCTATCCGTGAGGGTGGGTCCTACGTAGTTTTTTTGGACTCGAACATCGAACATCGAACAAGCGGTGTAATCATGTGATTGGCCAGGAAGGTCCAACAGCCCAAAGAGATGTTCGGGTTTTCGAGTTTTTGTACGCCGGATCTTCCAGGGGCGATTCCGCCTAAAAGTCTAGACTAACATCTTTCCACAAAACTCGAAAAACGAAGGATCCGGTACAACCGTGAATCCGTGGTTTGTGGAAGCGTTCCGGAAATTTCGTGGAAGAGCGGCGAGATAATAAGTGGTACACGGGGGTATAGCTATACACAGGGTACAAAGAAGAGAGAGAGTTTGGCAGAAGCTTTTGGGATCCTTGGGAAGCCGAGGACCTCGAAGGGAAAAACGTTGCATCGCCCGCAAAGGCAGTGCAGCAAAGCGAGCAGCGAGAGAAAAGAGCTTTCGTTTGGGACTTGATCGAATTTTGATCCTGTCCTAGACAGGCCGGAGTGATGAACAACGGCAACAACCCGCAGCAGCAGGGTCAGGGTCCCCCCCAGCAGCCGCAACCAGCGCAGCCAGCGCCACCTCCACCGCCACCACCGCCGCCCGGACCACCGCCCGCAGCTAACCAACAACAGAGCAGCGGCGGCGGAGGAGCAGCAGCAGCGGCAGCTCCCCACGGTGGCGGACAGGCAGGAGCAGCGGGAGACCAGCCAGCAGCGGCGGTGGGAAACCAACAGGCGGCGGCGGGAAACAACAACGCGCCCCCGGCAGCAGGAGGCGACCAGAACGCGGGCGGAGCCGCGCCAGCCGGGCTGGGAGGCCCACCTCCCCCCCTCAACCCAGTCCNTCAGATGGCTCTAGCACTTTCGTGACCACGGGCTGAGAGTCTTTTGCTAGATTTTGGCATTGAGCAACTGACATACGGTTTAATGTGAAGACAACAACAACAACAACATATCACAGAGGGTTAGGGTCTAGGGTTAGGGTGTTCGCGTGTGGTTTGCAGACCACGACAGGGCGTAGTGACGAAGGATTCGGTACAACCGTGAATCCGTGGTTTGTGGAAGCGTTCCGGAAATTTCGTGGAAGAGCGGCGAGATAATAAGTGGTACACGGGGGTATAGCTATACACAGGGTACAAAGAAGAGAGAGAGTTTGGCAGAAGCTTTTGGGATCCTTGGGAAGCCGAGGACCTCGAAGGGAAAAACGATGCATCCCCCGCAAAGGCAGTGCAGCAAAGCAGCAACGAGAGAAAAGAGTTTTCGTTTGGGACTTGATCGAATTTTATCGAATCCTGTCCGAGACACGCCAGAGTGATGAACAACGGCAACAACCTGCAGCAGCAGGGTCAGGGTCCCCCCCAGCAGCTGCAACCAGCGCAACCAGCGCCACCTCCACCGCCACCACCGCCGCCCGGACCACCGCCCGCAGCTAACCAACAACAGAGCAGCGGCGGCGGAGGAGCAGCAGCAGCGGCAGCTCCCCACGGTGGCGGACAGGCAGGAGCAGCGGGAGACCAGCCAGCAGCGGCGGTGGGAAACCAACAGGCGGCGGCGGGAAACAACAACGCGCCCCCGGCAGCAGGAGGCGACCAGAACGCGGGCGGAGCCGCGCCAGCCGGGCTGGGAGGCCCACCTCCCCCCCTCAACCCAGTCCAGCTACTGCTGCAAATGTCGGTACTCCTAAAAGAGCAAAGCGACCGACTCGGCAACCTGGAGATCAGGATGCAGCAGCAGCAGCAGCAGCAGCAGCAGCAGCAGCAGCAGCAGCAGCAGCAGCAGCAGCAGCAGCAGCAGCAACAGCCGCAGTACCAGCAGCAGCAGCAGCAGCAGCATCAGCAGCAGCAACAGCAGCCTGGCCACCTCCCCCCCGGCGGCCTCCAGCAGCAAGGCCAGCCCCAGCCCATCAATCTCCCGTTAGGTGGCCAGCTCGTGCTACAGCCCCAGCAAGAGCAAGCTCTGGGCCCAAACATCAACGTGTCGAACCAGGCCCTCAACACCCAGGCAACGCCAACGCCATCGTCGGAAAGCTGAACAACGACCCGGCCGGGCTCCCGCAGCCACAGAAAAGGAAAGCATTAGCGAGCAGCGCCACAAGCGGAAATACAGCATCCCGCCCGCGGAAAACCGCAGCACCCGTCGCCAACCAACATGCGGTGTCGACGCTGACGCCGTTCCAGCAGGACCTCCTCGCGTGGCGAACCCCCCACCGCGCGTGTCACTCCCACTGGAAAGGGCAAAAGTGCACCCGCCCGCACTGCGCCCTCAATCACGTACAAGTTCACCCCAGCGTCGCCCCCCCCGGCCCGCCGCCCGGTCCGCCGCCCGCAGCGCCAGTCCGGCCCCCCGCCCCCGCGACCGCCCTTGCCTCTGCCCCCGCCCCCGCCCCCGCCCCCGCAGCATCACGCACCGTGATCGCCCCTTACAGCAACAATTACAGGCCACACGGCGCAGCAGGTGCCAACCCCTGACAATACGGACCCCATCCAGAAGTGGGGCCAACGCGGGCGAGGAGGGCGGATGACACCACGGTAGCAGCTTTTGTAGACAGGAGCAGGACCGTGGTGCTAACTAAAGCGCTTCTTCCCGGGTTGGTGGCACCGAACGTGTTCTTTGGTGAGAGAAGAAGTACCCGCCCGAGTATATCAAGTACCAAGAGTGAGGAACATGAAAGTACTGCAGAACCATAGCTGATAGACTCCTCTCACCAAGGAGTAGAACAACCGTGTACTCGTAGAAGTACCAACCAAAGTAAACCACGCTCCAATAGTGATGAACATGAAATTACTGTAGAACCAGCGCTAATGAACCCCTCTAACCAAGGAGATGAACAACCGTGTGCTAGACTTGAACAAGTGAGAGAAAAAGATCCCCGTAACACGGGAGAAGATAATAGACCCGGCGTAAACGCTGGGGAAGACCCCCGTGAAAAGGGAGAAACAGACCCCTCGCACCAGGGAGAAGATCGCAAGAGTGCTAGACCCAATACGTGTACTGGAGACAAAGACAGAGAAAGACCTAGTGTGAACACTAGAGAAGACCCCCGTCACAGGGGAGAAGCAGACCCCTCGCACCAGGGAGAAGATCGCAAGAGTGCTAGACCCAATACGTGTACTGGAGACAAAGACAGAGAAAGACCTAGTGTGAACACTAGAGAAGACCCCCGTAACAGGGGAGAAGCAGACCCCTCGCACCAGGGAGAAGATCGCAAGAGTGCTAGACCCAATACGTGTACTGGAGACAAAGACAGAGAAAGACCTAGTGTGAACACTAGAGAAGACCCCCGTCACAGGGGAGAAGCAGACCCCTCGCACCAGGGAGAAGATCGCAAGAGTGCTAGACCCAATACGTGTACTGGAGACAAAGACAGAGAAAGACCTAGTGTGAACACTAGAGAAGACCCCCGTCACAGGGGAGAAGCAGACCCCTCGCACCAGGGAGAAGATCGCAAGAGTGCTAGACCCAATACGTGTACTGGAGACAAAGACAGAGAAAGACCTAGTGTGAACACTAGAGAAGACCCCCGTCACAGGGGAGAAGCAGACCCCTCGCACCAGGGAGAAGATCGCAAGAGTGCTAGACCCAATACGTGTACTGGAGACAAAGACAGAGAAAGACCTAGTGTGAACACTAGAGAAGACCCCCGTCACAGGGGAGAAGCAGACCCCTCGCACCAGGGAGAAGATCGCAAGAGTGCTAGACCCAATACGTGTACTGGAGACAAAGACAGAGAAAGACCTAGTGTGAACACTAGAGAAGACCCCCGTCACAGGGGAGAAGCAGACCCCTCGCACCAGGGAGAAGATCGCAAGAGTGCTAGACCCAATACGTGTACTGGAGACAAAGACAGAGAAAGACCTAGTGTGAACACTAGAGAAGACCCCCGTCACAGGGGAGAAGCAGACCCCTCGCACCAGGGAGAAGATCGCAAGAGTGCTAGACCCAATACGTGTACTGGAGACAAAGACAGAGAAAGACCTAGTGTGAACACTAGAGAAGACCCCCGTCACAGGGGAGAAGCAGACCCCTCGCACCAGGGAGAAGATCGCAAGAGTGCTAGACCCAATACGTGTACTGGAGACAAAGACAGAGAAAGACCTAGTGTGAACACTAGAGAAGACCCCCGTAACAGGGGAGAAGCAGACCCCTCGCACCAGGGAGAAGATCGCAAGAGTGCTAGACCCAATACGTGTACTGGAGACAAAGACAGAGAAAGACCTAGTGTGAACACTAGAGAAGACCCCCGTAACAGGGGAGAAGCAGACCCCTCGCCCAGGGAAAACATCGCAAGAGTGCTAGACCCAATACGTGTATTGGAGACAAAGACAGAGAAAGACCTAGTGTGAACACTAGGGAAGACCCCCGTAACAGGGGAGAAACAGACCCCTCGCAAGAAGGAGAAGATCGCAAGAGTGCTAAACCCAATACGTGTATTGGAGACAAAGACAGAGAAAGACCTAGTGTGAACACTAGGGAAGACCCCCGTAACAGGGGAGAAACAGACCCCTCGCAAGAAGGAGAAGATCGCAAGAGTGCTAAACCCAATACGTGTATTGGAGACAAAGACAGAGAAAGACCTAGTGTGAACACTAGGGAAGACCCCCGTAACAGGGGAGAAACAGACCCCTCGCAAGAAGGAGAAGATCGCAAGAGTGCTAGACCCAATACGTGTA